>CM041812.1:29894808-29979808 GCA_023376895.1 Aspiorhynchus laticeps
ATACCATTAAAAAGAGAGAGCCTACTGCTTGAAAGAAGTCTCTTCTGCTCATCAAGGCTGCATTTATTTGATCAAATATACAGTAAAAATAGTCAAATATTATTATCATTAAAAATAGCTGTTTTCTATGTGAATATAATTGAAAAAGCTGTATTTTCAGCATCATTACTCCAGTCTTCAGTGTCACATGATTCTTCAGAAATCATAATAATATGCTGATTTGATGCTCAAGAAACATTTCTGATTATTATCAATGTTGTAAACAGTTGTGCTGCACAATATTTTTGTGGAAACTGTGATGCATTTTATTTGTCAGGATTCACAGATGAATAGAAAGTTCAAAAGAGCAGCATTTATGTGAAATAGAAATCTTTTGTAACATTATAAATGTCTTTACTTTTACTTTACCTCTTTTTTTTTTTACTTATCACAACTTATGGTTGTGTATTACTATTTTCAACATTGATAATAATCAGAAATGTTTCTTGAGCAGCAAATCAGCATATTATTATGATTTCTGAAGAATCATGTGACACTGAAGACTGGAGTAATGATGCTGAAAATACAGCTTTGATCAATTACATTTTAACAGATATTGACACTTATTTTAAATTGTAACAATATTTCACAATTTTTATTGCATTTTTGAATAAATGCAGCATTGGTGAGCAGAAGAGACGTCTTTAAACAATCTTTTGACCATTAGTGCACCTTCTGAAGTCAAATAATAGAAAATAAAGTGAATTTGAATTTTCCTTTTTGTGGTGCATGAAGAAACAGATCAGCATCAGAGTTTGGAAAGACATGAGGATGAATAACTGATAACAGAACTAAGACTTGTTTGTGTTTTGATGACTGTTGTACCTTCTTTCTGGCTTGTTGCTCCTTTAAAGAGTGTGATTTGACGTGTTTGCGCAGAGAGCTGGGGTCTGTGTAGCGTTTTGTGCAGCCCTGGATCTGACAGGCGTAGGGTTTCTGCAGAAACACAAGCTGTTAGTGCACAGGTCTGTGACTCTTGTTTGCAGGTGTGTTGTGTGGGAGTGATAAAGTGTGTAATATGAGGTTTTTGGGCTGCACTCACTGTGTCGACGTGTGTTCGCTGGTGTTTGGCTCGATCGCTGGAGTTACTGAAGGCTTTCTGACAGCCGGGATGCTGACAGACGTAGGGTTTCTCACCTGTGTGGCTCCTCAGATGGATTTTTAGGTTCTCCAGACGGGAAAACGCCTTCTGACAGCCCTCAAACTGAAGTTAGAGTAAAGATACGATGCAATAAAAAGGTTAGATGTGTCACATTAAACAGCTGAACCTTCTCTCTGTTTAGTTTACACGGCAAAAAATGATTCTCTTACTTAGTATTTCTGTGTTGTTTTTTTAGTATAAACATCTAAACATTCTTGAATCAAGATGCATTTCCTTTAAAGTAAAATTAATTAAGATATTAAGTCTCGTTTTCTAAAGAAAACTATCAAAAGTGTCTCGTTTTCAAAAAAAAAAGTGTCAAAATTTTGTTCGATTTTCCGTAAAACAAGCAAAAATTTCTGCCAATGGGGCAAGAAAAATCTTGTTTTGCCTTTGAATTAAGATGATTTTTCTTACCCCATTGGCAGATATTTTTTTGCCTGTTTTACATTTACATTTATGCATTTAGCAGACGCTTTTATCCAAAGCGACTTACAGTGCATTCAGGCTATACATTATTTATTTTTTTATCAGTATGTGTTCCCTGGGAATTGAACCCACGACCTTTTGCGCTGCTAATGCAATGCTCTACCACTGAGCCACAGGAACACTTTTTAAGGAAAAAAGTGTTTTTAAGGAAAAACTAAACAATTTTGTTTACAGGGGCAATGCACATTAATAAACATGGCTGTAAATGTGCCAGAATTACCCAAAGAGGCTATTTTTCATCTGTAGACCCTTGACAGAATGTTAAAAAGTCAGATTAAAAAAAAACAGAGCATCTTAGACATATATGACAACCAACAAAGAAGAAGAGTAGAATACAAAAAAAATACAAATACATGATTGCACATAAAAATCAAACTAAAACACAATAATGAATAATCTAAGCAAAATAAGATATAAGGAAAAGAGAGAGATGGCGACAGGAGAACACTAATAACCAAGTGCAATTAATACAGAGAAGTCTAAAATCAAGAATACAGTACTAATGTTGACAACAACCGTTTTTGAAGATGAAACTGAACAGAACCATTCGTATCCAGTCCTCTATTTGTTGATGGGATGGAGACTGAGAATACAGACTGACTAAATTGACATTTTCTGGACTACATGACACAGATTGACCAGGAGGGGTCAGTGTTTTGCTGCTCAAATGACCAGTTTATGTCTCATTCAATGCCATCACGAGCTCTCATTACAGTGCACTGATTGTAAATGAACAGATCTGATGCGTAACTCTGGAGACTTTACTGCAATTTCACTCAAATTTCACTCTTGGCTTCCAGTCGTGTGCCATTTCAAGGTCCCTCGGCTTATTTTGTGCCATCTTCATTAGATTAAACCAACACTATTGTCTGTGCAATTATTATTATGCATTATTAAATAAGCTAATTAACATGAGAAAAAATGTAGGAACAATAGTAGACAACATGTTTTCATCCGTTCTCCTGGATGATGATGAGCTCAGTGTGAACACGAGGATTCATACTTTCACACTTAGTCATAGTTTTCAGGAATGTGTCTAAAGGTGTATAATAGTTCATTCTTCATGATGTTGCCATTTTAGTTGAGCATTTTCTGTGTAAAACCATCATCACAGGGAACATTATACCAGGCAACCATAAGCTGTTGCCCTAAATGGCCTACTTAATGACAATATATGTCTATTTATATCATCAAATTATCATATATATCATCAAACATAGAACAAATATATTAACAATTATATATATTGTTTTGCTGTTACAATTTTAGTATGCAATAAATATATTTTTCATTATTAATTTCATTTTCATAATGCATAACTATTATTTTAGATATAATATAAAATATTTATAATATTATTTATATATAAATGTTTGAATGTATGTGTGCATGTATATTTGTGCATATATTTCTGTAAATGTTATGTAAAAATGTATGTGTGTATATATGTGGCAATAGTAATAATAATAATTTATATACACACACATTCAACATCATATTTCTGAGTCAAATAAAAAGTATACACTAATATACATACACATACATTATATAAAATTTGAATATGATATATTAAATAGTATTTATATATAATACTACATCTAGAAATATTTTATATATTATGTATAAAATAACGTTTTACCCAGATTATTAATATTTTTTTTTGCATGTGTGTGTTATGTATAATTAAAAAATATTATTTAAGTATTTATTGCATAGATTGTAACATCAAAGGCTTGGCTGTTCATCTTAATTAAATGACATCACAGTGATTTTGCAGTGGCCTCATCTTGGAAGAATGTGACATTCCTGATCTTTGTCCTTTCTAATGTCCTGACAGGAATGCCAGTGATCACAGTCACGGATACCAGAAACCACTGAGCTGTGAACAAACGTCCTGACCTCATTTATTTTTCAGAAATATGGTTTCAGAATAAATGATTACCTACTAAAATCATCAGAAAACGACTTCAGCAATAGCTGGCATTCCTCTGCTCAGAGCTCATCTTATATAAGAGGAATCTGCTGAAGTCAAAGGGTTGTGTGTTTTTGTCAGCATGTTTTGATTGCTTTATAATGAAGTGGTTATTTTAGTAGATATCAATAGCAGTATTGTATGTAGGTGTCATTTAGGTACTTTAATCATAAAGCTCGTGTTGATCTTTATCTAAATTGAATCTATCTTCTAAAGACTGAACAGAATTTGTTTTGTTTTGTGAGAACAGGACGATCTGTACTTTCAGTTCTGTTGGATTGTTTGCAGGTTTGTCACTAATGGACAGGAATTCTGTTCTTTTTCTCTTTTCTTTGCGTTGGCAGAGGTGACGTTTGCTTGTAAATCTCAGCAGAGGTATTCTGCTCCACTCGGGCGTTTGGATGAGTTTAGTACTCGAGGTTTGTGCCGTGTTACACGCTGTGTGTTTGAGCCGCTGAGTGTCTGGGATCGGGATTAATCGGGATTGTTTCTAAAAGCAGAGGGAGAAAGACACGGCCGTTGTGCAGTTTCTTCACGTATGAAGATTGTCATCTTTCCAAAATCCTTCCTAATCCCAATTTATAAATAATGATCGCAAACAAACATGAGTGAGAGTAAGTGCTAACAATGAATTCTAATTAGTGACGTTATTCACTAGTGCGGTATGAACAGTTTGAAAACAAACTTCAGTGTGTCCTGCAGCGTGATAGATAGATAGATAGATAGACAGACAGACAGACAGATAGACGGATGGATGGATGGATGGACAGACAGATAGATAGATAGACAGACAGACAGACAGACAGACAGGATGGATGGATGGATGGATGGATGGATGGATGGACAGACAGATAGACAGACAGACAGACAGACAGACAGACAGACGGATGGATGGATGGACGGACAGATAGATGGACGGACGGACGGACGGACAGACAGATAGATAGACAGACAGACAGACAGACAGACGGACAGATAGATAGATAGATAGATGGATAGACAGATAGATGGATAGACAGACAGACGGACGGACGGACGACGGACGGACGGAGATAGATAGAAGGATAGATAGATAGATAGACAGACAGACAGACAGACAGATAGGTAGATAGGTGGAGAAATAGACAGTCTAATTGATAGATGATAGATGGATAGTCAGACAGATAGACAGACGGATGGATGGATGAATAGACAGATGATAGTTGAGTAGATAGACAGATTGATAGATACTTGGATAGATGAATAGGTTCGTTGGATCAATAGATAGTCAGAAATAGTTGGATAGATAGTCAGATAGATAAATGGATAGTAGGGTAGATAGATGGATAGACATAATCAGATAGATGGATATACAGATGGCGAAATAGGCCGACAGATAGATGGTCAGATAGACAGATAAGTGACAGATGGATAGATAAGTAGATAGATAGACAGACAGACAGACAGATGGAGAAATAGAAAGTCTAATAGATAGATGATGGTTGGATGGATGGATGGACGGATGGATGGATGAATAGATAGATGATAGTTGAGTAGATAGACAGATTGATAGATACTTGGATAGACAAATAGGTTAAATAGATGGATCGATAGTCAGAAATAGTTGAATAGATCAGATAAATGGATAGTAGGGTAGATAGATGGAAAGACATATGGAGAAATAGACCGACGGATGGATGGATGGATGGATGGATAGATAGATAATGTCCTACAGGGAGAAGACAACGTTTATCTTGGACCTGAAGCCCCTAAGCTCTCTGGGAAGAGTCATTAAAGTCAGAAGTAATAACTACAGCTGCCCTAATTACCAGTGAATCATTAAGAAGCTAAACTACACCTTAACCATCCCAGCTGTCCTCTGCCTCACAAACACCAACCACAGAAAAGAGCCGATCAATAAGCATTCAGATCAGGCCTGCTGGGAAAACAGACGTCCAGCCGTGTCTGTGCACTCGAGGACCTTTCACATGGACTTTATTTAATAAAGCTCAGAGTCCTGTTGGCCGCTCGCAGAGACCGAGTCCTGAATAGACGGCAACATGGCTCCAATGTGCCGCTCAAAGTCACAAGCGGCCCCTGACAGGCCGTGGCAGCACGCCATGCGCCGTCGCATAATGACAGCGAGTGCCAGCAGTCGAGCGAACGTTCCTCCGCGTGTTTAACATCACCCAGACAACTAAAACTTTCCATTATCATTTATTTAAGGCTAGGAAAGGGACATTCTAAAATGCTTAAAGAGATAGTTCACCCAAAAATGAAAATTCTGTCATTAATTACTCACCCTTGTGTCGTTCCAAACCCGTAAGACCTTCGTTCATCTTCGGAACACAAATTAAGATATTTTTGATGAAATCCGAGAGCTCTCTGACCCTCTATAGACAGCAAGGATCCAAACACGATCAACAGACAGAAACACAGCAAGGACATCGGTAAAATAGTCCATGTGACACAAAGAAAACAATAATAACATAATTTATTCAACAATTCTTGTCGCGTGTGCTTTCTACTTAACGTAAACAACGCTGATTTTCTTTGCACACAAACAGTATTCTCGTAGCTTCATAAAATTACGGTTGAACCCCTGATGTCACATGGACTATTTTAACGATGTCCTTGCTGTGTTTCTGGACCTTGATTGTGTAAGTATCCTTTATGGAGGGTCAGAGAGCTCTCGGATTTCATCAAAAATATCTTAATTTGTGCTCAGAAGGTCTTACGGGTTTGGAACAACATGAGGGTGAGTAATTAATGACAGAATTTTCATTTTTGGGTGAACTATCTCTTTAATGCATTTAATTTTATTTTGGGCAGATGAGCTCAAAATAACAACGCCATGCTTTTAATTACGCATTAAGCGTTTTCCACCTATTAGAAGTAAAACACTTAACGTGGCTTACTGCGTAAAGACAGTGTTTTCAAAATACCAAACTCCGTAAACACAGTATTAATAAATCACACTACAGTATGTACAGCTTTATTAATAATGTGTTTTCTGAGTTTGGTCATTTAAAAACACTGTTTTAATGCATTAAGCCACGTTAATATTTTCCTTATAATGGTTTTGGGAGAAAAAACGCTTAACGTGTAATTAAAAGCGTCATGGTCTTATTCTGGACTCATCTGCTTGTCTGTACATAGTATGCATTATTAATAATGTATTTACTGAGTCTGGTCTTTTAAAACACAGTTTTAATGCATTAAGTGTTATTGAATGTCCCTTAGGAAATGCTGGAGTTGAATGTATCTCGACAGGGTTCGTTATTTGAAGTGATAAATTCACTCGTACGATAAAGCAGAACGTAAGGTCTTTATATTCTTCTGTGGGTTTGAAGTGAAAGGTCAATCAAAATCGTAAAGTTAACAAAGGCAACTGGAAGCTGGAGGATGAGGGATCACTCACATGATCAAAACGAGTGAAACTCGCTGTGTTTTAGCTGTGACGGCCGTTTGAAGCTCTATTGTTTGAGATCGCATCTGTTAAACGGTTAAAAGCTCTGATCCTATTTCACATGAACAAAGAGGGTTTTCTTAAGAGACAGATTAAAGAGTCGTACCCCTCCTTACAGCTGATGAAAACCGCCACTATTCTTGGCAGATCTGATCGTGATGATGATTGTATTAAGAGACTAAGAAAACAAGTTTTAGCTTTGGCATCTATAAGGCATGTGCTAATCAGATGATCACAAACACAGCCAGAGGCATCAAGCACAACAAGTATTGTGTGCTACCATGCTACAGGGATAGTATCATAATAATATACTATCATACCCAACTATTACCATATTCATTTGTGCAACAGAAACTCTTTAGCATGCTATCACGTGCAAAACATTTTTTAAAAACTGTGCACTTTTTATTAGTGTACACACTTATGCATTGAATGGGTGTTTAGATGTGTTTGTAGTGTTAATATGTAGTTGCCAGGTGTTTTCTTCTAGTCTCGTATGAAAAGAGTTGTGTACTTTTTTTCACCCATTTTGTTGTTCAGCAGATGAAAATCATTATTGAAATCAGCATGAATTAGACGTTTTTATTGGTAGATTGATGGATGAATAGGTAGATAGATAGACCGATGAATAGATAGATAGATAGATAGATAGATAGATAGATAGATAGATAGATAGATAGATAGATAGATAGATAGATAGATAGATAGTGGCTGGATGGATAGATGGATGAATGGAAAATAAACAGAGGGATAGATAGACTGATAGATAGATAGACCGATGAATAGATGGATAGATAGATAATGGCTGGATGGATAGATGGATGAATGGAAATATAAACAGAGGGATAGATAGACTGATAGATAGATAGTTGGTTTATAGATGGATTGACAGATACTCGGATAGACAGATGACAGATAGATGATATGGTAGACGGATGGTAGATGATGGATGATACATAAATCAATAGATGGATGAATGGATGGATAGATAGATAGATAGATGGATAGATAGATAGTTGGGTAGAAAGATGCATTATCAGATAGATAGATGGACGAATGGATAGACGGATGGATGGATGGATAGACAGAGACAGACAGATAGACAGACCGATGGATAGATAAGTGAATGGATGAATAGATTGATAGGTAGTCGGATAGATAGATTGATAGATAGATAGTTGATAGACAGATGAATAGATAGATAATGGATGCATAAAAGCAGTCATAAGTAACACAGGTATATTTGTAGCAATAGCTAACAATACATTGTATGGGTCAAAATTATTGATTTTTCTTTTATGCCAAAAATCATTAGGATATTAAGATCATGTTCCATGAAGATATTTTGTAAATTTACTACCATAAATATATCAAAACTTAATTTTTGATTAATAATATGCATTGCTAAGAACTTCATTTGAACAACTTTAAAGGTGATTTTCTCAATATTTAGATTTTTTTGCACCCTCAGATTCCAGATTTTCAAATAGTTGTATCTCAGCCAAATATTGTCCTATCATAACAAACCACACATCAATGGAAAGCTTTTTATTTATTCAGCTTTTAGATGACGTATAAATCTCAATTTCAAAAAATGTACCCTCATGACAGGTTTTGTGGTCCAGGGTCACATATAGGGATGGACTGATAGATGAAGCTGAGCATGCTGGGACTGGTCTGTGATTGTTCAGGTCATCAGATCTGTGTCATTATGCTGCAGTGACTCATGGATCTGTTTACTGTCGACTCACAGTCGAGCTCAAAGACACTGAGGTGATTCAGTCCACAGACAACAAACTACTGCGCTTTACACAAGAAAGACTCTTTGTGTCTGAGTTTTGTCTTTCTTTGTCTTTCCTTACGCTCACTGGAAAACCATCCGGCGCCATGGCAACAGCAGAGGCTTCTTTAATGAGTAAGTGTCTGGAGCTAAAGGTTGACCACAGGTATGTGTGCGCTATTAATGATTGATCAGCTCTGATCGCTGAAGGAAACAACACGCTCCTGAAGAAAATCACAACACCAGAGGACAAGCATGCACAGTTTACCTACTCTACAGGGTCTAGATGAGAAACGTTCTCTACTAGAGATGCTGCTTATAGATCGTGATCAAACCCCTAACACTGAACAACCACAACACCCTAGCAACCCCATAGCAACGTGTTAAAGGCACTAAGAACACCCTAGCAATGCAATGTGTTAAAGGCACTAAGAACACCCTAGCAACCCCATAGCAACATTGTTAAAGGCACTAAGAACACCCTAGCAACCCCATAGCAACATGTTAAAGGCACTAAGGACACCCTAGCAACCCCATAGCAATGTGTTAAAGGCACTAAGAACACCCTAGCAATGTGTTAAAGGCACTAAGAACACCCTAGCAACCCCATAGCAATGTGTTAAAGGCACTAAGAATTTTTTCACCTTTCGGTTAGCATTACCCCATAGCAATGTGTTAAAGGCACTAAGAACTTACGTTTTAGAACCTAGCATAACATTAAGACATTAGCAACATAGCAACAGCCTTGCACTGTGGTGGTGAGTTTTGCATGCACTGTAAAATGTTTTCATCAGCATCTTTGCTTCTATGCATTTAAAATGTTTTTTACCATTTTCAGGGTTTCAGCTCTATTTTCCTCATCATTAATTGCATCATAATATTGAGTGAATGATACTTTACAGGTTTTATGAAAGTCAAATTAAGAATTTACATCAATATGCTAATATGGTCTCTAAATGTAAATGTAGTAAATAAGTTCATTAGCAACAGTTTGAAAATACAATTTCCAACAGATCTCCATCACTTTAATTCATTTTACAAAAGAAAATCTTTTCTAGAATATGAAAGCATTTTTTAACTACTTCTGATTCTTGGTGTGTTTAATTGTCTAAACTTTCTTAAATCAAGATACATTTAGAAGCAAAATGACATGATACGTTTTGTTTTCTGAGAAACTGAATGAAATATAGTTTTTTATTAAAATAAGAATAAATGTTTGCCAATAGAGTCAGAAAAGCTTTACCAAATCAACTTCACTGAAAGGGAAAATAATTCCCCATCGACAGATATTTGTTCTTATTTTAATTCCCTGGTGTTGTTCGCATGGTGCTCAAAATTGACCAATAGTTTGATAATGTTTTTTTAATTTAATATTTTGTATTTTTAGGGGATTTTATTGCACTAAATTATATTTATGCAGTAATTATAATCCATTATAATTATTATCCATTATAATCTGTTAAAGGCTTTATGAGCATAAACCTGAAAATGTAATTTCAATGTAAACTGTTGTAAATCAGACTTAAGTTTGGTCTCTTTTTAAAGAAGACACTTGGTAGATTATTGCGGAATTGAAAAAGGTTTAAAAAAGTATAACAATTAAAAAGTTTAATTATATTATTAGTTTAATTATTAATTATTACTATTAAAAAATTATGACAGATACACAAAAATACCATTTTAATTTTTTTTATGGAATATATATTAACCAAAACATGTTTTACATTTTACATGTAAAGCATTTTAAAAACCCAAAATGTAAACTTTTTCAGTCAAAAATGACCAAACAACTCCAAAGAGTTAAGCATAAACTCACATTTCTCAGAAAACAAGACATAATTTCAACATTTTGCGTTTCAAGTAAATATATCTTGATTTAAGGATGTTTAGATATTTTTTACTTGAAAACAAATAGATAAGCATCCTTAATAAAAATACTGAGATATTCTTTTTTTTGCAGTGTGTGCAACATTTAATGCCGTGACTTTAGGAATGTAAGACTTTCTGTGGAAGAGCAGATTAATACCTTTTAACACCCACAGAAACCCTGCTTTGTAACCCCTTTAATTTATTTTTTTAAATTTAATACAAAATTTAAGAAAGTGAATGACTGATGCTGTCAGTCCCAAACATTCTGCTGATCGTCTCCTTTTGTGTTTCACACAACATGATGTGAGTAAATGATGACCTTCATTTATGACTGAACTATCCCTTTAAATATGTGACCCTGGAGCACAAAACCACTCGTAAGGGTCAATTTTTTCAAAATTGAGATTTATACATCATCTGAAAGCTGAATAAATAATCTTTCCATTGATGTATGGTTTGTTATGATAGGAAAATCTGGAATCTGAGGGAGCAAAAAAAATCTAAATATTGAGAAAATCATCTTTAAAGTTGTTCAAATGAAGTTCTTAGCAATGCATATTACTAATCAAAAATGAAGTTTTGATATATTTATGGTAGTAAATTTACAAAATATCTTCATGGAACATGATCTTAATATCCTAATGATTTTTGGCATAAAAGAAAAATCAATAATTTTGACCCATACAATGTATTGTTGGCTATTGCTACAAATATACCCCAGAGACTTAAGACTGGTTTTGTGCTCCAGGGTCACATATATTTGAAGTTTTTAAAGCACATTCAAGCGCTGTTTGTTTTTTTTACCCCAGGAAATCTAGTATATAAAAAGCCTCTCGGCCCGACTGCGTCTGACGGTGTCCAGCACGCTGTCCACTTGATTGAAGCGTATGGCAGGAGGCAGTCGTGTCTCTGCCAGAGCTTAAATGTGAGTCTTTTGTCCCTTTTTAATAACTGCATAATTGCACAAACTCCCATGTCAATTATAAAGGATAATCACTAATTAGCTGATGGCTGGAGTTAAAAGAGAGGAGAAAAACTCACAGATGAAGCGTAATGCAGCTTCTCCACAACAGCACACAACTCTACTGATTATATCGCCAGGGATTTTGTTTCTTGTTAATGTCTTAATGGTGATTATTAGCTATTTTAAACCTTCAGAAGAGTCTCTCCTAGACAAAAAGACATCGAGGGCTTTTTCTCCAGTAGAAGTGCTGTTAATGCTGCAACAATAGATAGAAGAAACACGTAATACCCCGAAGCACTGCAGTGTTGCAATGTGCTGCAAAAATAAAATACAAGAGATCAATGGATGAATCCACTGGGGGGTGTCGTTACCCTGCGCCGTCTAAAACACAAGCATTTCATGAAGTGCTTGTTTGTGCACATCTCTTAATTATTCTAAATAAAAAGTTCCTTAATGGTTCTTTAATGATATCAAAAGTTCAATTTAGAAACCTTTTATTCTAACATGGTTCGTGTTGGGAACACAGTTGCAAAGAGAACGGTGTGTCTGCACATTAAACTAAGATACAGAAGATACTTTCACCTCTGAAGCTCTGGAACTGAACCAGAAAAGTGTTCAGTGTTCAATGTATACATACAGCAAAAATAATATCTAACACTAGATATTCTACTAGATAAAAATAATTCAGCATATTAATATAAAACTGTGTATACACACACACACACACACACACACACACACACACACACACACACTCTCTCTCACACACACACACACACACACACACTCTCACACACACACACTCACACACACACACACACACACACACACACACACACACACAGTTTTATATTAATATGCTGAATTATTATTTTATTTTTTTTAATCGTAAAGTTTTAGTAATTAAACATGTTTCACTTAGTAAGTAAAGATTTTTATTACTAGTTTTTATTTAATATGTCTATACAGTTTTTATAATTTTTTATTTCAGTTTTAGTTATTTTAATACTTCAAGTTAAAATTAAAATGAGAATTGCTGCCATGGCAACCAGACAAAAAATACTAAATAAAATGTTTTTTTTTATATATATTTTATAGTATTATTATATAGTATCATTGAGATACTAATATTGTTTTCTATTAATATTAGAGTTTAATATAAAGAGTTTTTATACAAATTTGTTGTTTTATATTTAGCTTTTTTTCCAGTTTGAAGTTTCAGTAATTTTGTGTTTGTCATTTTTTTAATATCTAGTATATAGTTTTACATTTTTCAGTTTGTTATTTTAGTACTTTAAGTTAAACTAAATTAAAGTGTTAAATGCTGTCTTAGCAACTAATTGAAATAAAAATATTTTATATTTTATTGTATTCCAGTTAATGTTTATATTATTTCCAGTTAATTTGTAAAATTATTTTACTGTTTATTATTTAAAATAAATACTATTGCTATATTTCTTATAAATTACCTATATTTCACATAAAAGTTGTATTTTTACTAGTGCTGTCAAACGATTGATCATGATTAATCACATCCAAAATAAGTTTTTGTTTACATAATATATGTGTGTATACTGTGTCTATTTATTATGTGTATATATATATATAAATACAAACACATGCATGTATATATTCATGAAAAATGTGTTATATGTTAAATATATTTATATATAATATAAAATATAAGAATATAAATATATGCATGTAAATACATGTAAATATTTTTAATATATTTTCTGTATGTGTGAGGATTTATATATACATAATAAATATACACAGTACACATACATATATTATGTAAACAAAAACTTTTATTTTGGATGCGATTAATCGCGATTAATCGTTTGACAGCACTAATGTTTACAAATATATCAAAGTTATTTGCTATATTGTTTTTTGTATATCACTTTGTTATATATTGCATAACATTTGGTGTGTATATATATGTATATGATTTAAAAATGTGTGTGTGTGTATGTATGCATTATTATTATTTGCTGTTATTGCATGTATTTATTTTCTAGCCTGTGCTTGCACATATAGAGATCTTTTACTGTCAGATTTAAACTCCATCGACTCACCGAGCATTTGTTGGGTTTCTCCCCGGAGTGGACCCTCATGTGGATGAGGAGCTTGTAGCGTGCGTTGAAAGGCTTGTGTTTGCGAGGACACCCGGCCCAGAAGCAGGTGAAGTCCTCGCCCTTGCGCTGGTCGACGTGGACCTTCTCGATGTGCTTGACCAGCTCCTCTCGCTGGCTGTAAATGGCGCCGCAGTCCAGCCAACAGCAGCAGTGTCCTCCGCTGACGTCCTCCTCCTCGTCCTCCTCCAGCATCGGGCAGAGCGTCGACGGAAGGACCCGGAGGTTGTCTGAAGAGACCACTGGGATCTGAACATGAGATGCTCGCAGATGGGAATTATAGGGCGGTGGAGGGCCTCTAGGAGGACTAGGAGTCCTAATAATAGCGGCCAGTTCGAATTGAAGCTGTATTGAAGGCGACAGGCTGTTTTTTGTCCCAGTTTGGATCTCCTGTCCAGGTAGAAGCTGGTGCTCCACCACTAGATTGGTGAATTGGTCTTCTAGTGCACTGTAAAAAATGACCGTGATTTTAATGGTAAAAGACTGTAAAAATGCTACAGTAAAAACCTATTAATCGGTTAATGGTAAGTTCCCCTACTATATATGGTGAAAAACTGTATTGGACATTACATTACAATTTTACGGTAAAATACCATTTTTGGAAGTGGAAAAAGAATGTATAATTTACTGTTAATAACTGTAAATTGACATTCCCAGAATTCCCTGCATTACATTTCAAATTTGTGACCCTGGACCACAAAACCAGTCACAAGTAGTCAACCAGTCTTCCATTTTTTTAGAAGCTGAATTCATAATCTTTCCATTGATGCATGGTTTGTTATGATAGGACAATATTTGGCTGAGATACAACTATTTGAAAATCTGGAATCTGAGGGTGCAAAAAAATCTAAATATTGAGAAAATCACCTTTAAAGTTGTTCAAATGAAGTTCTTAGCAATGCATATTACTAATCAAAAATTAAGTTTTGATATATTTACAGTAGGAAATTTACAAAATATCTTCATGGAACATTATCTTTACTTAATATCCTAATGATTTTAGGGATAAAATAAAAATGTATAATTTTGACCGATACAATGTATTGTTGTATATTGCTACAAATATACCTTTGTTACTTATGACTGCTTTTGTGCTCCAGGGTCACATCTGATTATGTTTCGTAGAAATAACTATGTTTCTTGTTGTTTTTTCTTATCAGTTGACACTGACACTGTGCACCTTCTATATATATTAGTATTTAAAAGCTGCTTGTGATGGGCTTTGGTTCATCATGTGACTCTCATCAGCTCCTGATTTTGGTGGTTATCAGTGTAATACAAAGGTACAAAACAGATTTCAGTACTTCAATAGGTTGGTATATTAACATTATATCAGTTAATGATATTACGGTATTTAAATATAAATTTAAGGTAAATCCATAAAATACGGAAAATGAAAAATAGGCATGCAAATAGAAAAAACACCTGCAAATTAATAAGAAAGCATCTTCATCTGTTTGACAGCACATGTGCTGCAAATACTCACATTTTTAGCATCTTGATCATATAATTCCATAGGTTTTTGTTTACATTATTAGCCTAAATAAGCTGACGAAATACTACACAATTACTGTAACTGTGAAACATTATGTAAGCTGGCTACTTTTACAACTTAAAAAAATTAATCATGGTTTAACTATTAAATGAATTGCCTATATATTATATTTATTATTATATAAAATAAATACAAATAAAAAAATGGTTACTATAGTTAAACCATGGTAAATTAAACACACTAACCATAGTTTACCATGGTATTTGCACAACTGTGGTTATATTGTATAAGAAATTATGATCCACACTCACTTACAACTGTGGTTATACAAATGGTAATCGATACATGGTTACTACACCGTTACTATAATAAAACCAGGGTTAATTTTCGTAAGCATTGTCGGGGTCCCCCCTGTTGTGGTCTACATGCAGCGCGTCTTTGTGTTTGCGTTGCGAGTATTTGCAGCACATGTGCTGTCAAACTGATGAAGATGTTTTCTTAATTTGCAGGTTTCTTTTTCTATTTGCATGTGTTTTCTTAAGTTGCAGCATGTTGAGCTCTCGGCCACCGTAGTAAAACCTAAAAATGTTGCTACCGTAATTTTTACGGTAAAATTCTGGCAACCACAGCTGCCAGTTTTTTTACCGTATATTTTACGGAATTTTTTTTACAGTGTGGCGTCGCCTCCAACTGCTGCATGCGGAAACTCTCGGTGTTATCAGAGAGCGTCTGGATTGACCTGTCTTTGGTGATGTGTTTGCCGGGGTTGGGATGAGGGATGCAGCTGCCTCTGATGCCCAGCAGGTGTCCACAAACATCGGACTGCAGAGGAGAAGGAGTGGGGCGCGAGGCCGGCGAAGTGCGAGAACCGATGATGTACGCCACCAATGACGTGGGTGAGGTTCGGATGATGGAGTTGAGGTCGAGGCCGATGCCATCGGACAGAGGAGACAAGGACAGTGCTCTCTTTTTGGAGCGAGCTGAGAGCCGCGGACTGCTGGCGTCCTCCATGAAGAGATAATGCGGTAGAGACATGGGTTGGAGACGGATTCAGACCAGGAGGTCCCGGGAATGAGATTGGGATCAGCTGCTTCTGAAGTCTGGTTAAACCCTAGCCCTAAAGGAGGCAGAACACGGTAACCGTAGGGCCAGTCCAGCTTACTGCTGCGAATCGATTGTGTCTCGGCGATGCTGAGGGTGGTCGAGGCCAGGGATTCTCTGGACAGCAAAGACCTGCAATAGATCGCCCAAAAATTACAGCAAAACGTCCAAGTGTTGTCAAGTTATGTTTACCACAGAGCTTATTTACTCATGAATTCACTCCAGGGGCTTCATTTATAAGCATGCGTTAGGGGTGGGCGGATCGATCCTAATATCTATAGTATCAATACCAACGTTGGTATTCGTATCGGATCGATACTAGCCTGATTAGATTGATACTTTAGGTTAATTTTCTCTCCTCTACACTTAACCCTTGTGCGTCAATCAAAGAAAGTTACACATAGGTCCATAGTGGACAAAAATGTCCATGTCAAAAAACTGTCATAAAAATGTGAAGCTTGGGAGCACAGACTTAAGGTTGTTCTCATTTTAAAGAAGACCCATGGCAGATTATTGTTGAAGTAAAAAAAGTTTAAAAAGTGAAGCCAAAAATAAGTTATAGAGGTTTAAGTTTATGAAAATGATTTATGAACAATATTTTATATAAAATATATATTTTATGAAACATGTTGAACTCTAAACCTGCTAGAAAATCAAAGCCATAAATCTAAACAAGTTGTGTTCCAAATTTGAGGTTGATATCTAAAAAAATGAGCTTTCAGTAAGATTTTGTTTGGGCGCAGTACCACATTTTCCCCATTAGATGCCAGTAAAACTCTGCTGGTGCACACAGTGCTTGATTTGTGATTTACAGTAGAGTTTTCTCTCTCAAATATTACAAGAACACACACACAAATCTTTTTTATGACACACATACAAACCACATCCATCTGACATCCATACCAACACACCCACACAATTATAACTGCATTATTTATCCAATTGGCTCTATAATATGCAGAAGCATTGGTCAATTAAATATATGTTATTAAAAGGAAAAAGTATCGTATCGGTATCAGTATCGGCGATACTGACCCTGTATTTACTTGGTATCGGATTGATACCAAAATTTGCAGTATCACACACCCCTAGTGTGCGTACGCTCAGATTTGATCTTAGAGTGTGCGTACGCTTAAATCCACGCCAACGCTCATATTTGTAAAAACTGTCTTTGACGTGGAAAAGTGCTTAGCATCACGTCAGGGTCTGAGCAGACGTACACACTTTTTCTTGTTCGAGTACTGAAGGTTTTTGGAAATGTAAGCTGTTCTTGCAGCTCGCTGTTCTAAATTAACGAATATGGATGATGACTGGTGATCTTTTACATGTTAAAGACATTAATTATGAGTCGTTTGCAAGGCAGAGAGCAGAGAGCTTTAATAAAATTAAAGTATTAAAAAGTTATAGAAGTTTATATTTACTGTAAAGAAAATGATTATACTATTTTTATTTTATTTTATATAAAATAAATAGTTAAAAAAATAGTTAAAAATCCAAAATTGCTATAAAATTAAAGCCATATGTCTACATAAGTTGTATTCCAAATTTGAAGTTGATATAAAAAAAATTGAGGTTCATATGCGATTTTGTTTCGGTGTTATACCACAAACAGCCACCGGGTGCCATTGAAACTCCATTGAATTTTTTTTTATGCATTTCTGTCACAAATCTATCAATTTCTCTCTCAATATTACATCTATAACAAACTTAACCACCAAATATGGAATCTTGAGACTCAGACTTTTCCAACGATATGTATTTTGTCAAGATTATAAGAAGTTTTGATTCTAAAAGACCGTAATACATTTTGTAATATGACACCGCCGCTAAGGGGGAGGAGACCGCCAAAACATTTTGACGTACCGTTTCTATGGTAACGCAATGTTTGATTTCAAAATGGTTTTCACAGGATGAATTTTGAGATTTTAAGCTTTCAAATGGTATATAACTTATGATGATTGCTAAAACATGTGATGGGGAAAAGGCAACGATATAAAGACTTTTTGTGACAAAGCTCAGAACTCCTGTTATGATGTTGATTTATCATAGACGCTTGGTGCACTCTTGTCATAAATGAATCTATTACTGTTCCTATGTAATATGTAACAACAAAAAATGGTAATATATCTATTTAGGAGACTTAGACCTTTCCAATGATGTATAGTTTGTCATGATTACATTAGGATTTAAGTGTAATATAGTGAAGTAAACTTAGGCGTCCCGTATACGGGACGGTGACAGGTAAGGGGTTAAGGGTTATAAAAACGTTTCATAGAATGTTTTCTCTCAATGTTATGAGAACATATATAGAATATTAGTAAAGTTCTAAGAACATTCCATGAACGTTACTTTAAGAATGTTTTGTCCAAACATTTATAGAACTTTTAAAAAACATTCTTTGTTTGACAACCAATGCTATTTGCATAAATGTTTTCCATATGTCATTTCTTCTCCATGTGACTCTTGTAGTCCATTTAAGATGAAAGAGAGAAAGTCATGGAACAACATGAGGGTGAGTAAATAATGACGTGCCAAGTCTGAATATGAAGAAGCATGCTGAAGCTTTTGGTAGAAAGGAAGGTTTTCAGTGGATAATGACTATATCGACCTGTTCGGCCTTGGAATATAGTGCAAATGGACTATTTATATGGTACTTTTTGGAGTTTGACAGCCTGTAGACAATGCATGCTTTTGTTGTGCATACATAAAAACATATTCTTTTGTTTGTTATGGAATACAGAAATTAATTCCCTTTTCACATTTAAATATAATTGGTGTCCATGGTTCCATGAAGAACCTTTATCATCCATGGAATCTTTCAATGCCACAAAATGTTCTTACAATTATTAAAAAGTTCTTCACACTAAGATAAAATGGTTCTTTTAAGAGAGACACTGCAGACAAAAACAATGTTTTTTCATGCACCTGTCAATTTTGAGATTTTGGGCTTTTTGGTTTTTCATAAAGTGTTTTTTCAGACTAGTAGAAAGAAAACATCCAAAAGACACTGTTAAGTGTTTCTTTTATAGCACTTTATCTATTTGTGTCAATAGATTTCAATTACAATACATATTTTTAAAGGCTGTTTTCTCAAAATGAGTTTTTTCTCCTACACTGAGACATAAATCTTCACTTCAGTAGCACTTACACACACCAGACTTGACATTTTTATTCCTATAGTCTATATCCTGAAGGTTTTTACAGAGGGATTTGTTCATATATCATTTGCTTGATTATATACAACATTTTATTCCCCCCAAAAATTGTGAAAATAGTGTTTTTTGTCTGTTCTAAGTATTTTCTGAATTATGGAGTGACAAAAATGAGATACCCAAAATTCCCTCTGTAAAAACTTTTGACTCTAATATGTCAAAAAAAATTAAACAAGAATTTTGAAACTGACTTCATCCAGTGTTTAGATTTTTGTACTAGAAATGTATGCAAATTAGCGCATATTTCATTAAATAATGCCTCATTTGCATATTTAAACCTAACATTTGAGAAAACTTGTAATACAAAAAATGTTTGCAATTATCAATGTAATCAATCAACTAGGTAAGTAAGGCGATAACTATTAGTTAATTATTTTACCCTATTCACCTGCAGCGTCTCGCCTTAAGAACTGATCACTGAAAGGTTCTTTGAGGAACCCTAACTGGTTCTTCTACATGGCATCACTGTGAAGAACTCTTTATTTCTAAGTGTGTAAGGATATTTACCTGGCATCAGTGAAGGGAACGGCGAGTGAATGAGGTGGGCAGTTTTGGACTGAAGTCTGTGAAGAAACCGGACCCAGACTCTGGACCAGCATGGCATTGCTCGTCACCTGCAGGTTTGAACCGCCACACGGTCCAAACACTTTTCTGTTCATCCCCAAAGACAGGTAACCTGAGAAAGAGTCACGTTTCATCAGACGTTCATGACCTGTGATTGAATAATAATGATTCACTTCTCCTGCATTATACTGTATAAAATCCTGTAAAAACTGCACAAAATCAAACTTTCAAGTTTGTAAAAAAATCTTGAACTCCTGCTGCAAAGTCATGTAATGCTAAAGTTCATGTCAGAATCAAATCTAGCCATTAAAGAGCAGGAAAAACTGGCACTAAAACACTGTAAACCAGTCTCCAGCAGAGAACTAATAATCAAGCTCTGCGTTTTCAATAGATCAGTCAGTTCTGCCCTGGAGATATAATTATATTCCTTCCTTGTACAGCATAACAGGACTATGATTGGTCTTCAGATGCATATCCTGATTACCCAGAACTGCTTATACCTTTATTGTTTTTCATGCTTTCGGTTAGTAGATTAAGTAACTTCACGAGAATTTCTTATGTTTGCAAACTGCACGTTAAGATTGCACTAAGAATTCTGATATTTTAAGATCATTTGCAAAGCGCAATGATTCAGGACTCAATAATAACGACGGCCTCATGCTTTGCAAATTTATACTGACTATTAAATATTGACCCGGTTTCACAGACAGGGCTTAGACTAAACCAGGATTAGGCCATAGTTCAATTAGGACATTTAAGTAATTTTTATAAACATGCTTAGAAAAAAACATTACTGGTGTGCATCTTCAGAAGACAATGATATATTTTAAATTTATTTCAGCTGAAACAGCTCAGACTTACATTTTAGTCTTGGACTAGGCTTAAGCCTTGTCTGTGAAACCAGGCAATTAAGTTGAATATTGTTGTTGCAGATTAAGTAAGTAGCTGGATAACATATGGTTGATGTTTTGTTAAAATACCAATAATGACTTCATCTCAGAAGCATCAATAATACTGAGTTATAAATCACAGATCAAACAGTAATTTCCAGATATTATTTTTGCAAACTTAACATTTAATTAAAACTATACATATTTTAGTTTGGACTACCAGAGCTTTTGTCCTGTAAGGTGATATTTTTGGTCTCTGTCAAACAGAAACACATGAATAGTCATGGAATTCCTATAATAAACCCGTAAAGCCAAGGAAGCGTTTCTGCTCTGTTAATTACTAATGAGTTTCTCTCTCTGCTTTGGTTCCATGGCTCGTTTGGGTACAAGCTTTCTGCTTGGTTAATCATCACAAATATGAGAGCCAGAAGACATGGACGGACGCTATTGAAGTATAAACCAGTATGTAAATCAGTACAATGTGTTTTTGAGGAGGACGAGACAAGATGATGTTCAGAGTTGTCATGATTAGAATGTCATTTAAAGGTTACAAAAACATTCTTACAGCATTCTATTCACTTTTTAACCCAAAATATGTTATTTGAATGTTTGAATATTTTAAGAATGTTAAAATGTCCAGTTTTTGTCGTGATTAGAATGTTATTTAATGCATACAAAAATATTTTCTACAAATTCTAAGAATGTTTCCTCAACATTATGAGAACGTTCGAGTACAAATATCATCATAATGATGTTCTGAGAATGTTGATGATGAGCAACAGAATGCTTTCTCTCAACTTTATGAGAATGTATATCAAATGTGACCCTGGACCACAAAACCAGTCTTAAGTGTCAATTTTTCGAAATTGAGGTTTATACATCATCTGAAAGCTGAGGAAATAATCTTTCCATTGATGTATGGTTTATTATGATAGGACAATATTTGGCTGAGATATGACTATTTGTAAATCTGGAATCTGAGGGTGCAAGAAAATATGAATATTGAGAAAATCACCTTTAAAGTTGTTCAAATGAAGTTCTTAGCAATGCATATTACTAATCAAAAATTAAGTTTTGATATATTTACGGTAGGAAATTTACAAAATATCTTCATGGAACATGATCTTTACTTAATATCCTAATGATTTTTGGCATAAAAGCAAAATCAATAATTTTGACCCATACAATGTATTTTTGGCTATTGCTACAAATATACCTGTGTTACTTATGACTGCTTTTGTGGTCCAGGGTCACAAATATGAATAATAAATAGAACATTCCAAAAACATTGCTTAAGAATGCTTTGTCCTAACATTAATATAACATTAGCTGGGTTTATGATTATGACACTATGATAGCACAAATCAACTATACTGAATCAACACAATACTATTGTCTTCTGTAGAGCCGCTTTACAGCTGAAATTGAATTTGCTTCATAATTGAAGGATTTTACAACATTACTTTCCTGTTTATTACTGTGAAGCTGAACTGATCTATATAAAGTGCTATATTTGAAAATGCATTTCCAACACTATTCTCTATGAAAATTGTTTTTTATTAATTAATCAGATGGTGATGGTTGTAAAAATAGGAGGACTTGATGACGTCGGCTGAAGGAACGTCACACCAAAGGACATCATGTGCACAGATTAAGAAAGTCAATGGGCTTGATTTTGATTTCATGACTTTATTAAACTGTATTATATGTATGTAGGACTGATTAAGTGCAGTTGTGATGAGAATACATGTCTTTGTTCTGACAGTAAGATGAAATGAAGGCTGAAAGTGCTGTTTAAATGGCAGTGGGGATGTTCAATAGTCCCCTATCTAATTCACAGCAGCATGTCTCGTGTTCTGGCTCACTGAGCTGAGCATTATGGGTAGAGTGGAGCTCAGACATGAAGATATGGCCTATTTCCATTATCTCTTTTAAATTGTGACCCTGCAGCACAAAAGCAGTCATAAGTAACACAGGTATATTTGTAGCAATAGCCAACAATACATTGTATGGCTCAAAATTATCCATTTTTTTTTATGACAAAAATCATAAGGATATTAAGTAAAGATCATATTCCATGAAGATATTTAGCAAATTTCCTACCGTAAAGATATAAAAAAATTTTTTTTGATTAGTACTATGCATTGTTAAAAACTTAATTTGGACAACTTTAAAGGCGATTTTCTTAAGATTTTGTTGCACCCTCAGATTCCAGATTTTCAAATAGTTGTATCTCATTGTAAATATTGTCCTATCATAACAAACCATACGTCAATGGAAAGCTTATTTATTCAGCTTTCAGATGATGTATACATCTCAATTTAAAAAAAATTGACCTTTAGACTGGTTTTGTGCTCCAGGGTCACATTTATGAACCACAGCTGCTCTTTTAAGCCACTGAACTCTTAGCATTAAAATTGGAGATGTTTATTGTTGTTTACCTTTCGTACCATTGTCCAGGCAGCTGGGTCGAGCTGACTGTTTGGAAGAGGATGCTGGGAGTGAAAGGGGCGGGGCTTGATGTCGTGAGGACTGCTGAAAGCCCAGCTTCCCATTGGTCAGCACCTGTCGGCGGAGGCTCAGCGTGGGAAGAAGGGCCGGGGTTCCAGATGTGGCATCGGGATGGAGGGATGGAGAAGAGAAGTGACCCGTCTGGACCCTCAGGTGAGGTACCTGAGCCATACCGGACGGAGAAACCATCAGGTTACAGCCTTTCACGTTCATGTCCGTCACTGGTCGACACAGAACATCATCTTCTGTGTTCAGATTTACACGGTCACCTGATAAACGTGAAGCACAGTCAGATTTCAAACAACTGAACATTCAATTGGAAAATGTTTTGTCTGGTTACCTGAAAATGTGGCCTACATCTAAATGATCCACTTTTCTGAGTCAAAGCATTGCCTTACATTAGGTTGCATAAGTCAATCGTAAGGATCAGATACTTACACTGTACTGTATGTGAACTGTAATGCAGTACAATTTTACCACAGAAGGTCAAAGAGTGTCTAAAAGTACCATGGTATCGTGATAGCATCACTGTACTTTTTTTAGGAGATTAATGTGAACTACAGCAATGAATTTTATCTCGAGGTTCTGTGTTGCTAGTTGTTTAGAAGGTTATAATCAATGTTTTGAATGATGCGCTAAACAGCACCAAAAATAATTGTAAACATTAGATTCATAATTTAATGTTACATTTAATGTTAAAGGCCAAAGTATACAACTACTTTATGCATACGTTAGTGTTCGCATACAGTCGTATGCACAGCCTTGCAAAGTATACTTCATTTGACTCGTAACTGTGGGACATATACAGTATATTACAGTATATTTAAATATATATTCGTCGTGATTTTTTTTTTTGTGAAATAAACCACTTCAGACGACGGTGACGTCATCAGGATAGTATAAACAGCGTCAAAAATAATCGTAAAAATTTGATCTTTTCAGATGAATATTTTAATGTTAACAGTGAGACAAATATAGTATATTTAAAGATTTTGTCGTGGTGTTCTTTATGAAATCAAGCACTTCAGACAAACTTCTGCCGCGCGGTGACGTCATCGGGATATAATTTAGGAGTGTCTATTTACAGTAACTCCGCCCACCAGCGTGTGATTGGGCTAGTCTACACTGAAAAAAGACACGCATTTAACATCAGTTTTAGTGGTGTAGGTGGTAAGGTATGTGCTTTTTGACGCGATCGGCCCGAGTTCGAATCCGCCTTTTGCCGAGCTTTTTTTCTCCCTTTTCAAATCTCATATCGCATCGAAAAGGCATTTATTTTCAACTAAAATGAAGGAAATAATCAAAAAGTTGAAAATAAAGTATCGGGTAGGTGTAGGGAGGGCTTTATTGTCCCAATAAGGTGGCATCCATTTAATAATTTGAATTAAAACTATAATTTACACTCAATACGTTATTATTGTGTACTGTTTTATAATGTAATACAATACTGAGGTGCAGATAATTGCCACTATTTGCAAAGAGTAGTATAAATAGCAGAAAATCATGCTATTTTAACATAGTGTAAATAGCATATCGTTAAAAATACTGCTATTTTCACTTAGTGTAAATAGTATCTATGGCTATAAGAAAATATGCTATTTCCACTTAGTGCAAATAGCCGCTGCCATATAATAAACAGCGACTAAAATAATTGTAAAAATTTGATATTTTCAGATGAATATTTTAATGTTAACAGTGAGATAAATACAGTATATATTTAAAGATTTCGTCATGATGTTCTTTAAAAGCTGTTCAGTTTTTACTATTAAGTTATTTTAAAGCTTCATTACAAATAATAAAATCAATAATGTAAAATAAACATAAATGACCATTTGAAATCGCACATTCACGAAACATGTGTCCATGAAACAAATACAATTAATCAAAAGTTGATCGATCTCATCAGTCTCTGATGAATCACGTCGGTTTAACGTCGCTCAGTGTCGGTAAACTCACCTGTTAAAGTCTCCTCATGTCACCTTTATTAAAATAATAAAGCGCTTCAGACGAACTTCTGCCGCGGTGACGTCATCGGGGTCGAGTTATTTCCCGCACTGTGGGTGAGTTTGAGCGAGTCTGTCGTGTTTAAAGCGTGTTTGCTTCACTCGGAGTGAATGTGAGCTGCTGCTGCTGTTGTGTGTGGGTTTGTGATGGTTGTCAGGGGCGGGTAGATCAGACTCATTCTGCCCTTTTGCCCCGAGAAACCTCCAGCATGTGAATGTTTGGCAGCATTACATCATGGCACGCTTTGTAAACACCATATTTGGATTCTTTTGGGATCCGCATACGTTTTATTAATATAATTAATAATTAAACCGACGTTACTGTAACTTGTTTAATAACTTTTGGAAGTATGTGCATTGTGGTGTTTAATATTCATGCAATGTATTACAGGATTTACTTTGAAAACAATTTCCCCTCAGAAATAATTACAAAGACTTACAGTTGTTTTAAACTGCTTACACACAGAGTCTTTACCTGTCACACAGTTTCTGAAATCTGTCACTCAAACAGAAGAAACACACCAAATCTGTGAAACCAGACACTAATTCTCAGCCTTTGACTCTGTTTTCAATTTCATAACACACCAAACTCTAACAGAAATTAATATTATGGCAAAGGTGTTTGCAAATGTTTGCTTTTGAGATGTGTTTGTGATATTTTGAATGCAGTGCTTCATGTTGCAAGAGATGTGAGGCATGTTGCATTTTGTGTGCAATTCTTGGATTTGTGTTTTGAAAAAAAGAGGCAATGTTTTGAAAATGTGTAAGCAGCTGAAAAAAAACGAATTATAATAATTGCAAAGAACATAAAAACAGAAAACAGAAAATATATATTAAGTCAAAAATATAAAATAATTTAGTGGTATATAAACACTGAGAATTGGTGAGGATTTCTTTGAAACAATTTTCACTCAGACATTGCTAGTAAATTTCACAATTAATTGCAAAAAAACGGTGAGTAACACTGAATTAAATCAACAATTTATATAAAATACAAATATATAAAAAAGCTAGTAAAAATGACAAAAGCACAACAATTACTAAAACTTAATATGAACAGAGAAAATATAATTAATATGAACAGAGAAAATATAAAAATAGCAGCTAAGTCAAAATATTATAAATACTATAATAATGCATAACACTGAAAACCTTTGGTGTAGAATTTGCTCTGAATCAGTTTTCACTCATTGCCATTAAATTTAACAAAAAAACAAAACAAAGAATCAGCAAGTAACATTGAACTGAAAGTCAAATTTTGAAGTAGAAACACAGAAACAGTTTCTTTTGTATGCAGAACATACTCCAATAATCTGAGAATCTCCAATAATGTTTTATTTAAAGCTTTGAAAGCTCAGTGTCTACAGTGTAATTATGTGCATGTATGACCGTGTATTATGAATGTATGACCGATCTGAATGATGTTTGTGCTCCGAGTGCTTGGTGATATCAGTTTAAGACAGATTTTAACAGGTGTTGATTAGTTTTGTGATGGTGTATTTCACAGGTGACCTTGTGTAAGTCTTCTGGCTTGAGATTGCTCATGACAGTCCTTGCACTTCATGAAATGCTTCATTAATTCAAACATTGTAATAAAAAAGCACATCAAAATGAAATAGATGTTCATGCACTAAATAAATAAATACATGCATACATACATAAATGATACACTGGTACCCAGAGCCTTCAGTATTCTCAATAGTAGTTGATCAGTAAGTGTTTTTCTATCTGGTTGGATCTAGATCTGCACTGATACTGTACCTGAGTTTTGAGTGTTTGTACAGTGAGTTCTGCTGCTCGTCGTCATGGCAGCAAGGTTGTTTATTCTTCAGGAGACTTGAGAAGGTGCTGGAGAAAGGCACGGCTGATAAAAGCCCAGTATTATTACAGGATTCATCTGTGATCTAGTGCCGTGTTCAGGGTGAACAAACAGGAATTAAATGCTGGCCTCTAGTGGGATCGAGAGCAGAAATGACATGATGAATCTGTTTTTAGCTGAGCTTGTGCTGTATGGATTCACTGCATTCATTGTGTTATAATTAGGGTCGTTTGTGTTTTGCTCTGTAATAATCTGTTCACACTAATGCAGAATGACAGACAGGCTTTAGGTGCTGCTGGACTAAACAATTACACATTTACTCTAACTATTGTTGCCTCAGTATCCAGAACTATTTTTTTTTTTTAGAAAATAAAATTTTAAATTTAAAAATAAATACAAGACAAAATAAAATAGAATAGTTGCCAGTTCCCATGGTAACTAACTGAAATAAAAGAAGTTTGTTGACGTTCTAAAATTACTAAAACTAGTACTGAAATAAAAATAGAATTTTCAATAGAATAGATTACAAAATAAAATACTGAAAAACAAAAACTCATAAAAAGACAAAAGCAAATTCATTTAAACTACAAAATTTATGTCAAAATACTAAATAATTCTGGTGTATATGATATCTGCTGTTTACTATTAAAACTGAATGTTTTATTAACTTGAAAACAAAGCTGAAATAATATAGAAATTAGATTAAAAACTTCAACGTTAAATGTCATAAAAACTGACAAAATCACAGAATAATGTTGAAGCACTGAAATTACTAAACTACAAATCTGAAATTAATGATAGCAATTTATTAAAAATACAAAGTAATTTTGTTAATGGAAGTAAAGTGACAAGGAATCACAGAATAATGTAACAAAATACTTAAACTAAATAGGCCTAACTGAATAAGAAAATACTAAAATAACTGGCCTGCACTGATATGTACAGTGCCTGGACAATATCAGTCTATCAAGGAAATAATTCATATATATATATATTATATATATAAGGCCTATTCTATAAATAATACTAAAATAACTGGCCTGCACTGATATGTACAGTGCCTGGACAATATCAGTCTATCAAAAAAAAATTATATATATATAATTATATATATAATTTTTATTTATTTATTTTTTAATTATTAATGACATTTGAAGGCATACATTATTTAGCCATTATAATGATGGAGAAATAATGCAATGTTTAGTAATGTTTTACTAAATAGAAAGAAAGAAAGAAAGAAAGAAAGAAAGAAAGAAAGAAAGAAAGAAAGAAAGAAAGAAAGAAATATTACCTGATTCTGATGATATATCAGCCTTTTTATTTGTAACTATTCCAAGCATTGGATTTGTGTGCTGTTGGTGTTTGTTTCTCCAGCAGAGGGCAGTACAAGAACAGACTCAGACTGTCTCAAACAGGTCCTGTAGGTGAAACTGCAGTGTGATGATTATTTCATTCTGGCCAGAGAAACAGCAGCGTGGTGTTATTGTTCGGCTGTAGGTTTGTCAGAATCAATTTCCATAGTTAAAATGTAAATCTAGCAGCATAGAAAAGTCAAATCAGTTCGTCAATCTGTGAGAAAGATGTTTGTAACAGCAGTGCTCACTGTTGTAGTCTCAACTCGTTATGATTAATGCCAAATCCACTATAGATTCATCAGTCAGCCATGCATTTATCAAACACAATGATTCTATAACACCAGAAAGCAACTGAAAAATAACCCCAAACCTATAAGCAGTGACCGAAACTTTTCCAATAATAGGTGAAATTAAAATCAATTTGCAGGGGAATATTTACTAGGCAACTTTTCTAACCTTTTAAATGTTTGTGTCCCCCTTACATTTACATTTATTCAATGAATGCATTTTGAATAATTATAAGACATAATAAGGCTGTTACCAATCATAGGAAATCAGACAAAATCCATCTTTGGACTGCAGAATCTGAATCTGAAGATGCATTTACTGTAGATGCATTTACAGAGACTGTGTAAATATAAGATTTATGTTTTAAATACAAAATATATTGAATATAGAAATATGAAATGTAGGAAAAAATTAAATTATACTTTAAATATGAAACTAAAATTGTCAGTAGGTGGCGACATATCACTGTCTTGATTGATTGATTGATTGATTGATTGATTGATTGATTGATTGATCGATTCATTCATTCATTCATTCAATGATTCATTCAAAACACTTGATTCATTCAGAAATGAAGTGAGTCTTTATGAATGAGTCATTGAATCATTGACTCACCCGATTCGTTAAAAAAACACTGAATCACTCAAAAACTAAACAATTATTTTGGAGCAAAAGCACTCAATATTGACAATATCCCAGCTAACAAAAATATGTTCTGAAAAGATTTTGCTAGCGCTCCCATTAAGTTATGCAAACATCATTTCTGAATGTTCTTCAACATTGAAAATGTCAATTTTTTAATTTTTTGGTTAAGCAAATATTACGGGAACGTTACTTTTGAATGTTCTTTGAACATTCTGAAACAACATTTAAAAGTGTTTCAAATAAAGTGTTTCAGAAATAAAACATTACATGTATGAAGTATAAATAATGTCTTTGTGATAATGTTTTGAAAACAATGTTAACAAGCAGATAACTTTGAATGAACATTCTATTAATGTTACTTTGTTCATCACTTTGAGAGAACATTGCCAGAATGTTTCTTCTTAGCTAGGATAGTTATAATCTCTCTGTTTATTAATTACATAGCACAGGATAATATACTGGTATAAAACCGTCACGTTGATCATGTGGCTCAAAGCTGCGCTCATGGAAGCCCTCATTCAGTAAGTCACAGATGAAGGTCTAAAGGTTTCCTCAGTTCTTGTGTGAATATAATGCTGCATTTCTCCAGCTCTCCTGTGATTAATGGAGAGCGCGGCACCCATTTGAAAGGCTCTGAGAGCTCATTTCTGCTGGATAATGTCACGCGGCATGTGAATGTCACCAGCTCCGTGTTCACCTCAGCTCATCAGGAGAGAGACAGAGCGGTGTTGTTCTCAGACGCTCTCAGGCAATAGCTGGAGGTGAATAGATACATGAGAGGAAATGAAAAGACGTTAAAGTCTCTCCATGCACTGCGCTCTACTGTACTCCAGTGGTAGAGACGCATGCAGTGATAAACTCCAGCTGAATCATCAGCGTCTCATTAGGAAGAAATGCTGTTTTAATTGCAGAAGCGCTCAGGGCTTCGGCCCGAGGCAGAGCAGCATTATCCTGTTATACTGAGAGTTATAAAGAGCACTGAACAGACCAGCGTGAACCTTTAATCTCTCAGACTTTCTAGAAACTCGAGGATATGAGAGCAGGTTATGGCCCTAAACAATTAACCCTTCTAGACTGTTGGTGTGTGGACTTTATTATCATTTTTTTAAAATGACTTTGTGACTTCCTGCACTTGCTATACTTCAGTACAGTAAAAGTACAAAAATTTGTTAGAATTGTCATTTTATAATGAATCTATAATTATTATTCTATATTTTTATTTCTAAATGTATTATTATAATTATTTATAATTCTTTTTCAATTCTGTTTTATCTATAGCACACCTGTACATACAATTTATTTTATTTTTCAATTTATTTTTATTTTCTTTTTTTGTTTGTTTATTTATATATACATATGAGTATTTAATTCACATCATTTTTTATTATCTGTGTTGCTGTCTCTGTGTACTGGAAGCCTGTGACACCAAAACAAATTCCTTATATGTGCAAACACTTGACAATAAAGCTCTTTCTTACTTCTGATTATTTATTTATTTATTTATTTATTTATTGTTAAAATGACTTTGTGACTTCCTGCACTTACTATTTTCCAGTACAGTCAGTCTAAGATTGCTGTAGAGACAAAATGTAATTCCATCAAGTTAGCATTTTTAAACAGTTTTATGTTTCTAATTGAAACATGGCTAGAAGACAACTGCAGCGCAACAGTCCTCACTGAAACAGCCCCTCCTAACTTTAATTGTATAAGTGTCTGCAGGACTGTTAGGAGAGGTGGAGGTGGAGCTGCTATTTTTAAAGATGTTTATCAATGCAAGCAAGTGTCATTTGGTCAGTACTTGTCTTTTTAATATCTAGGTATTGTGCTGAAAGGTGCCCCACGCATTCTGTTTATCATCATTTACAGGCCTCCAAAATACTCTCCAGCCTTTGTTGAGGAGTTCACAGAACTGTTATCAATGATTTCCTCAGAGTTTGACTGTTTTGCTATTGCAGGGGATTTTAATATCCACATAGATAATGCTGAAGTCAAAACTACAAAAGAAATTATAACTGTTTTAAACACTTTTGACCTGATTCAGCATGTGCATGGACCCACACACAATCGTGGACACACTCTAGATTTACTCATCAGTAGAGGTCTAAACATTTCATCCATTGTTATTAAGGATGTAGCTGTGTCTGATCACTTCTGTATTTTCTTTGATATACTGATCTCTGTCACCACTGAATCTAGATCTGTCTCTGTCAGAAAGAGATGCATTAATGAGAACACTAGTGTGCTATTTATGAAGGCAATATCTTTAACACCAAGCATTTCTGCAGACTCTGTTGATCTTCTCCTGGATTCATTTAACTCAAAAGTTAAGAATGTTATTGATGATATTGCACCGATAAAGGTCAGCAAGAAGAATGGCAGACAAAAATCATTTTGGAGAAAATCAACAGCAGTTCAGAATATGAAAAGACAATGCAGAAAAGCTGAGCGGATGTGGCGGAAGACGAAACTTGAAATACACTATAGCATCTATAAAGACAGCCTTCATGCTTTCAATGTGGAACTAGCCACAGCTAGACAGACCTTCTTCTCAAACCTTATAAACAGTAACTTAAACAACACCCGCACTCTTTTTGCTACTGTTGAGAGACTGACAAACCCCCCAAGTCAGATTCCCAGTGAAATGCTCTCTGACAGCAAATGCAATGAGTTTGCTTCCTTCTTTTCAGAGAAGATCAATAATATCAGAAAGGAGATTGGCACATCTTCCTGTAATACAGAGGTCACACAGATTCGACAGCAATCTCAAAAAGAAGTGACTATGTCTGTTTTTAAAACAATTGATAGCAAAATTTTGGAAGAAATAGTACAGCATCTTAAATCGTCAACCTGCTATCTTGACACACTTCCCACATCTTTTTTCAAAAGTGTGCTTAACTGTTTAGAAGCAGATCTCATAGAAGTGGTGAACACCTCACTTCTTTCTGGGACTTTTCCAAACTCCCTGAAAACTGCAGTTGTTAAGCCCCTTCTGAAAAAGCGCAATCTTGATAACACCATGTTGAGCAACTATAGACCAATATCAAATGTTCCTTTCATAGGTAAGATTATTGAAAAGGTAGTTTTTAATCAGCTGAACAACTACTTAACCTCAAATGGATACTTGGATAATTTTCAATCTGGTTTCCGCGTGCATCACAGCACAGAGACAGCCCTCATTAAGATAATAAATGATATTCGCTTTAATTCTGATTCTGGCAAAATATCAGTGCTGGTACTACTAGATCTTAGTGCTGCGTTTGACACTGTCGATCATAACATACTTCTAGAGAGACTGGAAAACTGGTTTGGGCTTTCTGGGATGGCACGCAAATGGTTCAGGTCATACTTAGAAGGGAGAGGTTATTATGTGAGTATAGGAGAGCATACGTCTAAGTGGACGTCCATGACATGCGGAGTCCCACAAGGCTCAATTCTTGCACCACTCTTGTTTAGCCTGTATATGCTCCCACTAAGTCAGATAATGAGGAAGAACCAAATTGCCTATCACAGCTATGCTGATGATACCCAGATCTACCTAGCCTTATCTCCAAATGATTATAGCCCCATTGACTCCCTCTGCCAATGCATTGATGAAATTAACAGTTGGATGTGCCAATACTTTCTTCAGCTAAACAAGGAGAAAACTGAAGTCATTGCATTTGGAAACAAAGATGAAGTTCTCAAGGTGAATGCATACCTTGACTCTAGGGGTCAAACAACTAAAAATCTTGGGGTGATTCTGGAGACAGAACTTAGTTTTAGTAGTCATGTCAAAGCAGTAACTAAATCAGCATACTATCATCTCAAAAACATTGCAAGAATTAGATGTTTTGTTTCCAGTCAAGACTTGGAGAAACTTGTTCATGCCTTTATCACCAGCAGGGTGGATTATTGTAATGGTCTCCTCACATTAGACAGCTGCAGCTCATCCAGAACGCTGCTGCCAGGATTCTGACTAGAACCAGAAAATCTGAGCATATCACACCAGTCCTCAGGTCCTTACACTGGCTTCAGTTACATTTAGGATTGATTTTAAAGTACTTTTACTCGTTTATAAGTCACTCAATGGTCTAGGACCTAAATACATTGCAGATATGCTCACTGAATATAAACCTAACAGACCACTCAGATCATTAGGATCGAGTCAGTTAGAAATACCAAGGGTTCACAGAAAACAAGGGGATCCGCTTTTAGCTATTATGCTGGAACCAGCTTCCAGAAGAGATCAGATGTGCTACGTCCGAACTGACTGCATTGTATTTTATGTATAATCCTTTTCTATTTAACTGTTTTAAATTTCATTTTAAATCAATTTCTATATCATTTTAAAATTCCTTGTTTTATTATTTTTAATTCCTTGTTTTTATTGCTGTGAATGATTATTTCACTTTCTTTTATGTAAAGCACTTTGAATTACCACTGTGTATGAAATGTGCTATATAAATAAACTTGCCTTGCCTTACAGTAAAAGTACTTAAATTTGTTGCAAACATTGCAACACATTTGTATCCGCTTATACTTTATTTTTTTCTTATTTTTGTTTTTATAACTGTACTACCTTAATGGTTCGATGTACTGTTTATCAAAAGAAGTCAGAAAACATTTACAATACGTGCTTTGAAGATCCGATCCAAATGATTCATGAACCCGCTTCCCAAGGTTAATCTAAATCAAATGATTCACGAACCCGCTCCCAAGTTCTGATCTAAACCCGCTCCCAAGTTCTGATCTAAATCAAATGATTCACGAACCCTACCCAGTTCTATCTAAACAATTCAAGAACGTTCGTTTCCATCAAACTTGGAAACTGTTCACCTTATCCGAGGGTGATATTGTAAGGCCCGCTCCCTAGTTCTGATCTAAATCAAATGATTCAGAACCCGCTCCAGTTCTGATCTAAACCAAATGATCAAACCCGCTCCCAGTTCTGATCTAAATCAAATGATTCACGAACCCGCTCCCGAGTTCTGATCTAAATCAAATGATTCACGAACCCGCTCCCAAGTTCTGATCTAAATCAAATGATTCTCACTGAAATAAACCAACGACACTCCGTCTAGTTCGATCTAAATCAAATGATTCACGAACCCGCTCCCAAGTTCTGATCTAAATCAAATGATTCACGAACCCGCTCCAGTTCTGATCTAAATCAAATGATTCACGAACCCGCTCCCGAGTTCTGATCTAAACCCGCTCCCAAGTTCTGATCTAAACCCGCTCCCGAGTTCTGATCTAAATCAAATGATTCACGAACCCGCTCCCGAGTTCTGATCTAAATCAAATGATTCATGAACCCGCTCCCGAAAGTTCTGATCTAAATCAAATGATTCACGAACCCGCTCCCGAGTTCTGATCTAAATCAAATGATTCACGAACCCGCTCCCGAGTTCTGATCTAAATCAAATGATTCACGAACCCGCTCCCGAGTTCTGATCTAAATCAAATGATTCACGAACTTGATCCATCATGATCTACCCGCTCAGTTCTGATCTAAATCAAATGATTCACGAACCCGCTCCCGAGTTCTGATCTAAATCAAATGATTCACGAACCCGCTCCCAAGTTCTGATCTAAATCAAATGATTCACGAACCGCTCCCAAGTTCTGATCTAAACCCGCTCCCAAGTTCTGATCTAAACCCGCTCCCAAGTTCTGATCTAAATCAAATGATTCACGAACCCGCTCCCAAGTTCTGATCTAAACCCGCTCCGAAGTTCTGATCTAAATCAAATGATTCACGAACCCGCTCCCGAGTTCTGATCTAAATCAAATGATTCAGAACCGCTCCCGAGTTCTGATCTAAATCAAATGATTCACGAACGCTCCCGTTCTGATCAAATCAAAGTTCACACCTCCCAAGTTTGATTAAATAAATATTATGAACCCTCCCAGTTCTGACTAAATCAAATGATTCAGAACCCGCTCCCATTTGATCTAAAAATGATTCACGAACTCCCAGTTTGATAAATCCAAATATTTTTAAACGCTCCAATTTGATCTAAATAAAGTTAGAACAATGCTAACCCGAGTTCTGACAAATAAATGATTCAGAACCCTCGAGTCTGCTAAATAATGAACGAATCAGTTCTGTCTAAACAAATGATTCACGAATCCATTTGAATTCTAAATAATTTTAGACACGTTCCAGTTTTGATTCAATCAAATGATTCTATGACTCGTTCTGATCATATCATTTTCACAACTTCACATTTATCTAATAGTATACTGAAAAACTCCATTCTATAAATATAAGATTAACTATTATTTCTTCAGATTTTCATCTGATCAAATCAATAGATCAAATCTGGTCTGTTAGAATCATAATGATTCCGAACATTTCCAATTCTCTAAATCAAATGATTCATGATATGCGCTTTGAAGTTCCAATCATTATTCAACACTTACACATTTTTGAATAATTACAATTTAAGTTTTTTTTATTATTAACTAGTAAAACTACACATTCTGAACAATTATAGTTTTAAGCAGTTATTATCAGTTAGTTATTCTGCTACACTTTAAGAAAAGTCTGTAAAAATAGAGCACGATCTTCTCTGTTAATGTGAAGGAATTTTCCGTATTGATTTTTCACAGGTTTTTTTTACCTGCTTTTTCAATTATGCATTATATTTTGTGTTTTTGGGTTACAACGGATTATGAATAATGGATAATGTCCTTGAAAATTACTAGCTTTTCCATTTTTTTTTTATTTTCTTACAGTGTAGGCCACTAACTGATCAACAATCACAGGTACAAGCTACTAACAAGGGTATCATAAATGAACAATTATTCAATATTATTATTATTATTATTAAATTGAACAATTGCAAATAGCAGCTAACTTAATTCATGTGATACTGCTAAGCATCTTTGGTGTCCTCTTATGTAATTTAGATGAAAAATGTGTGCCTTTTATAAACTGATAAACTTGCAACTTTTTAAATGAGCAATTTGCTTCAGGTGACGTTTGAGAAACTGCTGGGAGCGTGAAAAGTTGCAATTAGCACAAATTGCTTGTCTGGAACATCCTTAGGCATTTTACAAGATGGCATACGCTTAAAGGTTTGCTTTGAGTTTGAACGTGGAAGCTGAGATATGCAGCCTTCTGTCTGAGAAGCACACTATAATTATTACAAGCGATGTCCAAATTCGAAAATGAATGGCTCTTTTGAACTAGTGAATTGTTTGAACTGAGCAATCGATGTCACGAGTTTGAGTTTCGAGTCCAGCGTAAATGGTTTGTCTGTTCCTCCGCTTTTTGCTCCTTCAGCCATGTTTACACGACACTGTCAGCAATACTGGCTCAGCTCGCTATAGTTTTTTGAGATTAACTGACATCAGCTAAATAAAGTATGATGTATAGTAATAAAATATCCATATTTCCGTTCCGAAGAGAACTGCTTTCCACGTCAAAGACATCCAAATCAAATCTAGGAACATATAATTGAGCTGAGGTAACCGGTTTACTGCTAACTAGTGAAACACTCCATTAATATGACGAGCTGCAGCTCAAAACACATGTGAGATGGAAACATTGCTGACAGTTCAATAGGAAATCAGTTCAAAGCATCCAGTCTGAAGTGAATGTTCAATTTACCAGTATATTTATAATACATATTTGAGACATTATCTGATTGTATTAGTCTATATCGAGTGATAGTCAGTGTAAAAAGATCAAATGGGAGAAGCAGATGAGTATAAAACAGGTGAATGTGTTGAGTTGATTCACTGAGAATGATTCAGTTGTGTAGTGTGTTTAGATCCAGTGCTCATGAATCAGTGATCTTGTGTTTGCCAGATGTACAGTGTTTATATAGTTGTTTATATATTATAAAAGCCAGATTTTGAAGGCCTCATGGCCTACGTGAAAGAAGTCACATGGAAAAAATGAGATTTTAGCTCGTAAGAAGTTGTGGTTGGCATCTGTAATGATTCTAAGTTGCTCTTACATGGCCTTCAAACATGGGCTTTTGATAAAAATACTGTAAATAAATACATATACATATCTTTTAAATTCAGTTTTAGTTTTAATTATTTTAGTAGCTTAAATGAAAATTAAAAATGTTGTAAATAGCTGAAGTAAAATACAAAAATAAACGTTTTTAATATTTTATTTCAATTAATGTTTATTAACAAGCTAAAAAAAGAATTCTGTTTTATTTAAATAAGTAATTAAGATTCTAAGTTTTCATTTGACTTATTTTGTACTTTAACTAAATGAAAATGGAAAATGTTGTAAATAGCTTAATTTAAAAAAAATGATTTATATATTTGTGACCCTGGAGCACAAAACCAGTCTTAAGTCTGGGGTATATTTGTAGCAATAGCCAAAAATACATTGTATGGGTCAAAATGATTGATTTTTCTTTTATGCCAAAAATCATTAGGATATTAAGTAAAGATCATGTTCCATGAAGATAGTTTTGAAAATGTACTACTGTAAATATATCAAAACTTAATTTTTGATTAGTAATATGCATTGCTAAGAACTTCATTTGACAAATTTAAAGGTGATTTTCTCAATATTTAGATTTTTTTGCACCCTCAGATTCCAGATTTTCAAATAGTTGTATCTCAGCCAAATATTGTCCTATCATAACAAACCATACATCAATGGAAAGATTATTTATTCAGATTTCAGATGATGTATAAATCTCAATTTCGAAAAATTGACCCTTATGACTGGTTTTGTGGTCCAGGGTCACATTATAAGTTGTGTTTTATTTCAATATTTTTTGTTGTTGTTTTTTTTCTCAGTAATATCACCCTAAAATAGGCTTGTCAACTAAAGGGAAAAAACAGATCATATTTAAGTTGATGTTCATCCAGTCACACTTTACTCTATATTTGATCTGTCATTTGATAATGTGTGTAATACAAACACGATATTTACATATTCTTGTGAAGAGAAAGATACTGTCATAAACAGTCATAAACAGACACATACAGTACAGATCTTGATATGTGGCTTTATTCTGCACATTTTCATCCACAAACGTGTCATGAACACAACTGGAACTGCTATTGTGAGTTATTTATGGTTATTTGATTTGGAGGAGCGCTGCGATTGATCAAAGTATGATTTGATTATGTTTTGTTTGCTTTTTATTGTGGCGGCGCGGGCGGAGAATCGACCCTCAGAAAACTGCGTTTGTGAGCGCCGAGATTCACATTAAACATCCTGTGAAATTCACCGTGTCAACATAGTTCTTCAAAATCCAATAAAATATGTCAGCACGGTTTTCATGAACCCAATAAAATGTAATTTTGAGGCGAGCAGAGTGTGTGTGTTCTTTCAGGTCCTCCAGGGTTATAACTCTCATGTTTTCCTAATTAAAAACATGGAGAGCAACACTGTTAACGACTGACCGCTTTACTGTAGGAGTCGTGACGTTAAACAGCTGTTGGTTTATGTGATGAGCTGCTTGTGTGTGTTTGTTCAGTATAAATGTGAAAGCAGTTTAAATGATTCTGATTTAGCATTATAGCCTATATTGTGTTAGAAACATGCAGTGTGTAATGAACAGATACAGTCTTAAAGACTCACTACTGCTGCTATATAATACTACAGTACAGCTTGTTTTTACCATATGACACATGTGGTAGCACCAAAGTACTGTTTTGTAATGTTAAAGAGATTACATGATTTTATTGGGTGTACTGTCACTTTAAGACATGAACAGCAGTGAAGTTAGTTTTTGGATAATTTACTAGTTCTAGTAGTAGTTTTGAACAGATTCTGAAATTAAAGTGGGATTAATATATTCAGAATAACCCCTATATGAACAAAAAATAAATAAATCACATGAGATCAGAGCAATATCTGATCAATATCGTTTCTTTAGGTCTTTGTAGACCTTGTTATGCATACACTTCCAGTCAAAACTTTAAAAAAAATCTTAATTATTTCAGTTTTTTTGAAAGAAGTCTCTTCTGCTCAGCAAGGCTGCATTTATTTGATCAAAAACAGAGTAAAAATGTGAAATATTATTACAATTTAAAATATCTGTTTTCTATATGAATATATGTTAAACTGTAATTTATTTCTGTGATCAAAGCTGTATTTTCAGCATCATTACTGCAGTCTTCAGTGTCACATGATCTTCAGAAATCATAATAATATGCTGATTTGCTGCTCAAGAAACATTTCTGATTATTATCAATGTTGAAAACATATTTTTGTGAAAAACCATGATACACTACCATTTAAAAGTTTGAGGTATGTAAGAAAAAAATAGTAATAATACTTTTATTTATCAAGGATGCATTCAATTAATCAAAGTGACAGTAAAGACATTTACAATGTTAGAAAAAGTTTGAATAAATATGTTTCTTTTGAACTTTGTGTTCTTCTGTGAATCTTGAAAAATAAAATGTATCACAGGTTCCACAAAAATATTGTGCAGCACAACTATTTTCAACATTGATAATAATCAGAAATGTTTCTTGCATATTAGAAACAGCATATTATTATGATTTCTGAAGGATCATATGACACAGAAGACTGGAGCAATGATGCTGAAGATTCAGGTTTGATCACAGAAATAAATTACAGTTTAACAGATAACAGATTAACATAGAAAACAGCTATTTTAAATTGTAATAATATTTCACAATTTGTACTGTATTTTTGATCAACTAAACGCAGCCTTGGTGAGCAGAAGAGACTAGCATTAAACAATGGTAATCATTCCAAACTTTTGACTGGTAGTCAAGATTCAAATTTCTTCATTTAAAGTAATAATGCACATTATAATGTCAGTGTTGTTCATGCACGCAGGAGGTTTGGTTATACTGACGCTTCTGTGTTTGTCTTTCAGCGCTGGTCACTCGAGGAGCTCCTGAGCAGGTCTGCTGGACTCTGTGAGTGTTTCTCCCCATCAGTCACAGCGGGTGGCAGGTTCACAGCTGAAGGTGTGTCATTAGACCCCCGCTGACCGCCTCCTGGTCCGGCCCTCCTCACATTCGTCTTCATTAAAGAGCCGTTGACTGGGTCTCTCTGAGCAGATGGTCATTAATGTGGCCACCCTATCCACAGGGACTCTACCTGAGGACAGACGTCACCTCTGAACGCCGCCGCACTGAAGATGCAGAGACTCTGGAGGAACGCACCTCTCTGAATCACTTCCCAGACCAGTTTATTAATGGCTGCCGGTGGGTGGAGAAGCTGCACGACAATAGGCCTAATGAAGCCATAAACACTTGTGCAAACACCACGTGCTCCTACTTTAGTGACACCATCAAGTCTAATAACTCACCAATCACTTCAGTTTAGAAACCAGAGTTTAGCAGCGTGCAGTGAATGTGAAAAACACTATGGCAAGCTGTTTTAACATTTGTGACCCTGGAGCAAAAAAAGCAGTCATAAGTAGCACAGGTATATTTGTAGCAATAGCCAACAATACATTGTATGGGTCAAAATTATCCATTTTTCTTTTATGCCAAAAATCATTAGGATATTAAGTAAAGATCATGTTCCATCAAAACTTAATTTTTGATTAGTAATATGCATTGCTAAGAACTTCAGTTGGACAACTTTAAAGGTGATTTTCTCAATATTTAGATTTTTTTGCACCCTCAGATTCTAGATTTTCAAATAGTTGTATCTCAGCCAAATATTGTCCTATCATAACAAACCATACATCAATGGAAAGATTATGTACATTTCAATTTCAAAACGTTGATCCTTATGACTGGTTTTGTGGTCCAGGGTCACATTTAATCCTCAAAACATACTAGTATCTATTTTCATGTTAATAGTACTAAAACTAGCTACTAGTAAATATTCCATTAGGTATTAATACTTATTCACTAGCTACTAGAGCTTATTCTTTAGCTGGCAGCATTGATAACACTTTATTTTAAGGTGTACTTGTTACACATTACATGTACTTACTGTTATAATAATAATAAATTATGCATAATTACATGCAAGTAACCCTAAGCCAAACCCTAATCCTAACCCAAACCATATAGTAAGTACTTGTAGTTAATTAATATTACTCAGTACTTAAATGTATAATTACACTGTAACAAGGACACCTTAAAATAAAGTGTAACTCTAGTATTGTTTTAAGATACTAGTACTTATTCATTAGGTACTAGTGCTTATTCCTTAGATAGTGCTTATTCTTTAGTTGCTAGTATTTATTTTAAGATATGAGTACTTATTAATTAGATACTAGTACTTATTTCAGTAAATGTACTACTGCTACAAGTAACACTTCATATTTTTGGCATTGACTTCTATGGGGATCAACTATTCAGTTCTGACTACTATGTATTCCAGTAGTGACTAATATCTTTTTAAATCGTACTAATATGCATTAATTAAACATTAGTACTTATTTGTTAAATTGAATACTAATACTTTTCATTAGATGCTAGTACTTATTTAATAAATATTAGTAGTTACTCATTAGGCATTATTACTTATTTTTTAGACAGCAGTATATTTTGTAATTGTTGCTAGTAGTAATTCTTATCTTACTAGTCAAAATGCATTTTTACTTGTTTTCTGTTATGACTAGTCAGAATGACCACAATAGAGTTCAATTAAAAATCTTAAAATGTAAAAATCTTAGTAGTAAAATAAAAAAATCTTTGGAATAAGTACTAGTGTCTTATAAATGTGTACTGGTATTTAATAATAAGTACTAATATCTAATAAATAAGTATTAGTATCTAACAAGTACTAGTATCTAATAAATAAGTACTACACTGTAAAAAAAAAAAAAAAAAAAAAAAAGTTGCGCAAACTTAAAAAGTTTATGGAAACCAGCTTCAGCAGATTTTTTGAGTTTTCTCAACATGTTGTTTTAAGTTTATACAACAAAAAGTTGAGAAAACTCAAAAATCTCCTGAAGCTGGTTGCCTTAAAATTTTAAATTTGCAAATTTTTATTTTTTTATTTATTTTTACAGTGTAGTGTCTAATAAATAAGAACTAATTTCTAATGAATAAGTACTCGTATCTTTAAAAAGGTGTTAGTACCTAAAGAATAAGCAATATAGCTAATGAATAAGTGTTAGTACTTAATGGAAAAGATACTAGTAGCTAAACAAATAAGTAGTAATAGCATTAAAACAGATGTTAGTATGTTATAAATATACGTAATGTTTCCTGTAGCTCAAATGGTAGAGCATGGCGCTAGCAACGCCAAGATCATGGGTTCGATTCCCAGGGAAAGCAAGAGCTGATAAAATGTAAAAAACTGTAACTTGAATGCAATGTAAGTCGCTTTGGATAAAAACGTCTGCTAAATACATAAATGTAAATGTAAATGTTATAAGGATTAAATGTTAAAATGGCTTGCCATAAAAACACAACAACTGACGCCAATGGCTTTTTTAAATCAATTATTTCACGTTCTTTGCCCTGTTGGTATTTCTTTTATGCTGTTCTGTCCTTCAGAAGCATTTATTCCAGAGACATTCAAGAACAGTTAATGCTTCTTATAATAGTTATTTGCTTCCAGTATTTTTAAAATATAAAAATAATTTCTTCTTCCCAAACATAATGTTTATGATTCTTAGCATTTAAGACATTCATGCATCACTCCTGTTTCTTATAATATCAATGAAAATCATTTGCTTCCAGTAATTTTATAATATAAACCAGTTTTTCTTACTAAACGTATCAAATCATGACTGTTTCTTAAAACATAAACTGGTGGGTCGTGACACAAAGAAGGGATGATGAATGATTTTAGTACTAGTATTACTTTATTGTTCATCTCCACTTGATGATCAAAGTAAAATGAGGATCTTGGAGCAAAAACAGTTGAGAAACTCTTCATCATCAGCTCTTTTCTGCGTTTAAACCAGACGTATCAGTCGTGAAAACATTTGCTTCTGCTGTTTTTAACATAAGAATCAGTTCTTCTTCCCAATCTAATCAAACATGACGTTTCTGATTAGGACCAAAAACCTGTTGATAAATGATTTAGGTACTAGTATTACTTTTGATCCTGAAGCAAAACGAAGCTTTAAAGCATTGAGCCGTGTTTGGTTGGGCTGTCACATGTGGTTTGAGCTTTAGCTGAGACTGTAAGAGCTTCACCTGCGTGAATTATGAAACACAACAGAGGAGTGTATGAAATATTTACAAGTTTGATTCACAAAATGACTAAATTCAGTTGGCTGACAGGATGCAAATGCAGCAAACAGGTCATTTATGAGACGCTGATGAATATGTGAAGCCGTTTCAAGATTCTCCGTCTGCCTTGAATATGGCTAATGAAGATCCTGGCCGTGATTCCTGAAGCTCTGAGTGTGTCGGCGTTATCTTTTCTTTATAAACTCCCAGTCTCTGTGGATCTGCCCCGTCCTGTCCTGCAGGGGTCAGAGGTCAGGCAGGTGTTCAGGGCAGCAGCTAAATTAAGAAAAGATGAGGCGGCCGAGGCCGGGTCACTTCACTTCACAACATTCATCTCCTCATCTGAAAACGATGCTACCGGAGCAACAGAAAGATGAGGTGTTCAGTGTGTGATTATAATGCTAAACAACACTAATTATTCATCTCTCAGGAAAAATGCATTGCTCAGAAATGCTCTTACAGAGCTCAGGAGATCTTGTCATTTTTTATTTATTAATCGACTTTATCTCAGATTTTTCTCCTTAAAGTTATCAGGAGAAATAAAGCACACAAATGAGTGTATAGTTGGCATAAAACATTTTTCTAAATATTTGAGAAGCAGGAGACCTCCTTTTAATCTTGTTGAGAGACATTTCAGATATTAAAGAGATCTCATTTGTGATTATAATCTCCTGTATAAAGCAAGTCAATTATAATCAATGCAGTGGCAAATATAAATTATGTTTATTGCATGCAACTTTCATTTGCATAAGGGTCATTGTGGGTGGGGCTTCAGGGTCACACCCAATCAGAATGTATTGCTCAGCGGTCCTAAGGAGTTATTTACATATTCATATTATTTTTAATTTAAGAGATTAGTCTTTGCTGAAGCAATCATATATCAAAACTGAAAATATTTTATTGAATTTTCACAGCAAAATCTGGTGTTAATTTCAAGTCATCTGATGCACACTGATGGATGAATCTCCCAAGTGACACGATCTAAAGCTTTATGGAGGAAGATCTGCACAAAGTGAGTTCAATTTTAATGTCTTTTTGCTATGCATTTTATTCTTGTAGTGTTTATAATGTTTTTTTGATGCTCTTATATGCTAATATACCAGTGAAACCTGATATTTTAATATTTTTTAAAAATGATATACGAAATTCTAAGTTCTTTTAGTGTAATTGTACAAACCTCCAGCTTCTGCTGTCAAATCTGGACTGATTTTGATCAAGTAAACGTCAGAATAACTGCAGTCATATCTCCAGATGAACACTTTCTGGACTGAAGCAGCTCAGCTTTACTTGATTCTCCATCAATCATGTTTTAGTCTCAAATCTGATCATCAGGATCTTTTGAGGAGCTTTACTTTCACTGTTCCTCAGCGGAGGAATGATCTTCTGAGGAGCCTTTATTATTCATCTCTCAATCAGCATTGCATTATATGTTTGGATCATTTACATCTCATCTTACTAAGACATATTATTGCAGATATAGAGTGATATTTAGATCATTTAATGTCAGTATCTGCTGTACTGTTATAAACATCTCATTGATTTGCATTACAAGCATCAGAATTTCATCATTTAAATATCAGCATCTGCACCAGATCTTTGCTCAGTTTGAGTCTCTGAATAAATTAAGCTATTTTTCCTTCATATTCTCTCTGTATCAGACTATATGAGTTATAAAAGCCTTAACAAAACACACATGCAAACTTTCAGTGATGAATATCATACTTAGATGAGACTGTGATTATCGTCGCTCATCACAATAACAGCTGCACCTCTGTGAGCCGTGTGTTATTTTATCTTTGTCTTTATGAAGTCTTCGAGAGGACGTCACTGTCTCTATCAGTTCTGTGTCAGATGCAGTGAGTGAGCGATGAACTCATTGGCTTGTTAAGGCTCTGAGAGGCTCTTGGCCTGATGTATTTCCTCATCGGCGTCGCTCTGTCGCTGTAATGGACGAGCTGCGTGTGACAGATCTCACTTCTCAGACCGGCGTTGAGTGGATGAGACAGATCCGAGTCAGAGTTCATCTGGACGGGTGATTTTCCTGCAGGGACAAATCTGGCAACAACTGTAAGGTCTTGACATCATAGTGCGGCTAATGAACTCATGTCTGCTGAGTTTAACAGTGAGACGACAAACATCAACCATGACTTTACATGAACCAACTCTTCATATTGTTGCCCTGCCATGACAGTAGATGATCTGAAAGAGAAAACACTGAAGAAGTCATGAAATTGAATTCTGGCACATTTCAGTTTGCATGAAATCAAGCTTACTTCAAAAAAAAAAAAAAATTGTCTTCCTTGTCTTGTTTTCCAGTACATGAGTTTCAGTCATGTTTTAGTAACTTTGTTGTGTGATTTTGATATTCTTAGTAGGTTTTTTTTGTCTATATTAATTTAAATTTTTATGGAAGCCCGTTTCCGCCACTGAATAAAAAATAAAATAAGGTTATTGCGACTTTTTATCTCACAATTTTGATACAGAATTACGTGATATAAACTCACAATTGCGAGTTGTAAAGTCAGAATTACGATTTATAAAGTCACAATTGTAAGATAAAAACTTGCAATTCTGACTTTTTTTCAATTGCGAGTTTATATTTCACAATTCTGAGAAAAAAAGTCAGAATTGCAAGTTTTTATCTTACAATTGTGACTTTATAAATCGTAATTCTGACTTTACAACTCGCAATTGTGAGTTTATATCACGTAATTATGAGGACAAAAGTCAGAATTGCAAGATAAAAAGTCACAATTACCGTTTTAATTTTTTATGCAGTGGCGGAAACAGGCTTCCATAAATTTTAGTTAAACTAAATAAATAAATGTTACCTTGGAATTTAGTTAAAATAATATTTTCATATTTTATATTTTATTATATTATATTATATTTCAGTTAACTATTATTTTATTTCAAGTAACACTATTTATGGTTTGAGAAGCAAAATAACGTCTTTTTTTCTGATTTTTTTTTCTTAATGCTATCTTAGTTAATGCTTAAAAGAAAAGCTTCCAATGTGTTCGAGAAATAATCTTGTTTACCTTTGAATTAAGTGTTTTTCTGACCCCATTTGCAGATTAATTTTTTTGTATTTTAAGCATAAACTCACATAATTTTTATACATTTTTCAGAAAGCAACACTTACAATCTTTAGTCATTTTGCTTGTATCTTGATTTATGATTTGTACTGTCAAACAAGACTGAGGAAGAAAATTAGTGTTCATGTGTTTCAGATCAATCTAATTGTAAATTAAATTATTTTATTTAATGTGAATGAAAACAAGGCTGTGATTGATAGACGTACAGTACTGTTTGAGTCTGATTTACAAGTTTTATCCACATATTTCTGTTAGAAAGATTTAAAATAAGTGTTTTGTTGCCTTAATGATCAACATCAGTGTATGTTACAGTAAAAACCCACTGTACTTCTGCTCTTCAGACTCATTTTCATTCACATCCATCTGCCCTGACAGATGTCCATTCTGTGTTTGACGTTCCTGACGTTCCGGTCAATCAATCCAAGCATCCCAGAACTCATGACATTGAGTAGAAATGCCTGCCACGGCAAGCTAAAATAAGCCAATTTCTATTTAAATAATTTGACGTCTCCTGAATTTTAATATATCAAGCTACCGGTTGCACTTCAAAAATGTCATTAAATCTGGAAAAACATATTGGATCCGTAGCCTCCTGCAAATAGTGACGTGTGATTGTGCAACAGCACGAGTCGGTGGGGCCAGGCCTTCGACCATTGATGCTTGGCAGTGTTTTCTTTTTGATATACGTGATTGTATAAAGGAGTGATTTGTTTTGTGTTTTTATTGTCCTTCCCTCTCTCCCTCACTTTTGACTGGACTTTGAGATATTGAGTATATGTCTGTTGTTTTGTTTTGTTATATGTTGGATGTTATGTTATGTTATGTGTGAAAAAAATAAAAAATGTTGATAACAAAAAATAATGTCATTAAATCTAGTTTGTGTTCCTCCTGTCACTCATCCTGGAGCTCCGCCCCCTTCCCCGCCCCCAATCTAAAAACATGCATTTATTCTAATGCGTTCCGGGTGACTGTGTGCCCCGGAGCGAGAATACAAGCATTCCGGTGAAACTCCAAACGCAATCAGATTTTCTGTCTGGGTAAGCAGAGGCGTGTAGCTGGGGGTCGTCCTCCTCCACAGGCGTTTTACATGAACCCCGAGGCTTACCTGTGTAATTAACTTTTTTTCTCCTATCAGTCTGCAGTGGATTGTTTCCTCGTCTCGATTCCCCAGCGGAGCCCGGCGTGCTGTAATGACTTCTGTTCTCTTCTTCTCGTGTGCTAAACGCCTCCTGCTCCAGATGATGATTAGAAGAGGCAGTCTTCAGGGAATTTATATGTATATTTATATATATACACTACTGGTCAAAAGTTGAAAGAAATGAATGCTTTTATTCAGCAAGGATGCGTTAAATTAATCAAAAGTTACAGTGAAGACATTTATAATGTGACAAAAGAGTTCTGCTGTTCTTCTGAACTTTCTATTCATCTGTGAATCCTGAAAAATAAAATGTATCACGGTTTCCACAAAAATATTGGGTAGCACTAATAATCAGAAATGTTTCTTGAGCAGCAAATCAGCATATTATTATGATTTCTGAAGATCATGTGACACTGAAGACTGGAGTAATGATGCTGAAAATACAGCTTTGATCACAGAAATAAATTACAGTTTAACACATATTCACCTAGATAACAGTTTTTTAAATTGTAATAATATTTCACTATTTTTTACACTTTTGTAATCAAATAAATGCAGCCTTGGTGAGCAGAAGAGACTGTAAAATATTGAACAATATTCCTGACACAAATAGAGATCTTTCACATTCTGGCAAGGTTTTCTCAAAGTTATGAACAAACGTTCTACCAGGAACATAATAGAATGTTGTTCTGGTCTTTAATAATGTTCTCAAAAAATTATTTGTACATCGTTCATTTTTTTTTTTTTAATTGTTTTAGTTCATTAATATCTAAAATGTTACTAATTGTTTCAGAACTTTCAGAGAACATTCAAAAGTAACGTTCACATGTTTGTGATAAAATGGAAAGTTTGAACAGTCAAATATTCAAAAACAGTGTTCCTATAATGTTCGCAAAATAATAAAAATGAGCATTGCCTTAATGCTTTCTCTAACGTTCACAATTAACCAAGAAAACATGAATGTTTTGAATATTCAAATGTAACATTCCCAGAACGTTTGTGATAAAATGGAATGTTCCTTCAATGTTTTCTCTAAAGATCAAAAGCATTCAGAGAACATTCAAAAGTAACATTCTGTTTGCAGAAAGGAACATTCCCTTAAAGTCCCCCTGTAGTGAAAATCAAGTTTGTAATGTTTATTTGTCTATGTGGTGTTTTTAGACAAACCATGTGCCAATCCATTAATCAACACCATTGCTGAGTATTTTCTCCTTAAAACTGTAGTTTCTCAAAGACTGACCCAGAAACACGGTTTGAAATGGCCCTTTTTTTACTACGTCACAGAATTCAATAACCAAGGGATCCTATCCTTAGCATATCATTAACATTGCTGGCAAAGCTGGGGTCTCAAAGTTATGAAGTCAAATCGGTAACTAGTTCATGTATATTTCATAATAAGAGTGTTGTTCTGGTAGCTGTTAATAATGTTCCTCAGTTAGCAATTATTTGTACATCGTTATTTTTTTTTCTGAATTTAGGATTTTAGTAATCATATAATAATCTAAAATGTTACATAAATGTGTTTCAGAAAACTTTCAGAGATATCATTCAAAAAGTAAACGTTCACATGTTTGTGACTAAATGGCAAAGTTCTTGAACAGTCAACATTATTTGTCAAAAACAGTGTTCCTATAAAAAGAGCATTGTCTTAATTGCCTTTTCTCTTAACATTTGCAATTAACCAAGGAAAAACAAGGTCTTTGAACATTCAAAGGGGCGGGTAATTCATTCCCAGAACCGTTTGTGAAAAGAAGGGAATGTTCCTCCAGTGTTTTCTCTAAAGATCAAAAGCATTTCAGAGAAAAACATTGAAAAGTAACATTCTGTTAATGCAGTTTAAAGGAAACATTTTCCGGGCTTGAATGTTTTCTCTGACGTTCACAATAACCAAGAAAAAACGCTAACACTTTATAATAACTGCACACTATGAATCATTAGGTAAGCATTAGTAAATAGTCAATTCATCCTTTATAAAGCATTGTCCCAACATTAATAAATACAGCTATAAATGTTTTGTTCTTGAGCATATCTACAATGTTTAATAATTGAATTTTCATACTTTATTAATGATCAATTTATCATTTCTAAATTATTATGCTATTTACAAACCAGTTATTTAGTTGTCAGTGGTTCATAAGATCATTTAGAAAGTAAATGATTAATAAACTATTTAAATGCACATTTATAAATCTTATTATTTAGACACATGATAATAGTTGCTCATTGTGTTAATAAATGCTTTATTAACACATATTCCTGCTGTAATTCATGATTAAGTCAGGTAGTTATAAAACATTGCCAGCCATCTATTTGTGTGAGCTCATCTAAAGTGAGGAATATTATATCTTGTAAATCATTTATAAAAGGAGATTTAAAGACGTATCTTCCAAACAGTTAATAAGTTAAACTAAACACAACATTCAGAGATACAGAACACTAGTTATTATTTATGTCAAGTAGAAAAAACTTAAACTTGTAAACTGTACACTTGATAAAAATGAAAAGAATTTCATAGAATAAAAACTAAAATATGGAAATTATAAAGTGATACAGTTGTACAGTTACATTTTTGTGCATCTTGAAATATATTATATTTTAAAACTGTAGTTCTGTATCCCTCTGTGTTAGAATAGTTTGTTTATTTTTTCTGTTTGGAAGATAACTGAGCCTTTAAATCTCTTTTTAATAGATATGCTTATAAATCAACAACAAGGCATTTATAGCTGTATTTATAAACTGCTTACTAATGACTATTAATGTTGGGACAATGCTTTATAAAGGATGAACTGACTATTTACTAATGCTTACCTAATAAATCATAGCGTGCAGTTATTATAATATTATTTATATTTTTAAAAACATTACATTTTGAACACCCAGAGAGCATTTAGAAATAACTTTTTCATAACCTGATGACAGCGTTCTTCTATTTTTGATAGCTGAGGACTCGCGTCTGACCCTCAATGATCAGGTCCTGTGTGAATGTGAATGATTCGGGTGTGTAACAGCCTCTCTAATGTCTTTAGATAAACTAATGTCACAACAGCAGAAAGTGCAGAGCGTTCAGAAATGATTTAGTAAACCTGAAGCGTCTGTGTGAAATGATAACATTGATTAAAGCCACTGAGACATCAGATGAGCTCCTCTTCAGCTTCTCTCTGAGATCTGTGTAATGAGCGTCCACCTTCTCTGTCAGCGAGCGGGTAGTTAGTCTGATGGAGGGGTTGGTTAGTGGCTCTCCTCTGGGACTCTCCTCGTCTTCATCTGTGCTGTAATGATCTGCTTTTGAAGTCGTGATTACAGGATCCCATGCGCTCATAATCAAAGTTTAATTCCATTATGAAATAATACAAATCGTGACACCGTCATGCATAATAATTGTAGAAATGTGTGCTTGTTCATGGTGGGTTTAATGTTGGTGAAGGAGCTCGGAACTAAAGCTGCAAACTTTCCTTTGAAACAAAAGATAAAAAATGCTTTTTCCTCAGTATCTTTGTCTTATATATAAATATTCTTAAATATGTTCTGAGAAACAAAATGACTGAAGATAGCTTAAAGTCTTGTTTACTGAGAAATTGATCAAAATGTAGTGAGTTTATGCCTAAAACAAGAACAAATTTCTGCCAATGGGGTCAGAAACATAACTTATTTTCCCTTTGAATTACATTCATTTTTCTGACCTCCCTGACAGATATTGTTTTCTTGTTTTAAGTATAAACTCACTTCATTTTAAAGATGTTTTTATTATTATTATTTCAGAAAGGAAGACTCAATATCTTAAGTCGTTCATTTTGCTTCTCAAGTAAATGTATCTTGGTTTAATAATTTTTAGATATTTTAATGGAAAACCAGACTTTTTTCCATTTAAAAACATAATTTTTTTTACATTTAATATTTTTAAAGGGATAGTTCATCCAGAAATGATCATACAGGTTTGTAAATAATGACAGACTGATATTTTTTAGGTGAACTATCAGTTTAAAGTGGGATTATCTTTAATAACTATTAAATATTTTATTTATTTATTATTAACCAGTAAAACTACTGATGAACTGCAACATTTAACCGAAACACACTCTTACATTTTGAATCAATATTCATTTGAACAAACTGATTCACTAAAATGAATCAGATTCCTCAAAGCTTCATTTGACAGATGACAAAAACTGTGTGACAAAATAATCACAATAAACATTAAACTTGAGCAAATCCAATATGGAAAAAAAAAATCAAATTTGTTTTTAAAATATAATTTGAAATATACAAAAATGAATAACAAATATATTTGATTAAAATATGTTTTAAAATATGTTTATGTACATATATTTTGTACCAATATGTTTTTGTATATATTAGAAAATATATATTTTTAAAATATAAATATATTTTTTAAAAGCATTATCAATTAAAAAATATATTCACTGAGCTTCATGGTTTACAACATATATTTAGCATAGTTAAAATATATGGCTAGAATTTATATATTTGTGTATTTAATATATATTTTATATTTAAGCTCTTATTAAGTCACATTTATTTAGTGCTTTATATAATACAGATTTTTTTCTAATAAACAGTAATAAAAACAAACAAACAGTGTTAATGTTGCAAATTAAAGCAGCTCTACAAGACAATAGTGTCATTAATCAGATCAGTTCAGTTCAAGTTTTGTTCTCATCTGATGGGATCAGTGAAGTCAAATCAATGATATTACTAAATATGAACTGTATTTTAAACCCCAGCTGGGCAAGCCAAACCCGACAGCGGCCTTGTTTTATTATACAACAGAAACACTTTGTATGGATTGGTCAGATTTTGATGATGTTCTTTCTCCTGAAGTGTGTCTGAGCTCGAGGTTGAGCTTGAATAAGTACAGTCTCTTAAATAAGGCTGATGCTCTCTGTTGATTCAGACCCAGACGCCGCATGTGCTTCTGATGTGGGCCACGTTCTTCTGTCCTTGGCTGAAGTTCTGGACGTCTCTGTGGAGCGTCTCAGACTCAGACTGGAGCCGTGTGATTGGTCGGTTGCAGCTGATGGGAGGCATCTACTTGATCCGCTGCTGCTCTGTTGTTGCTGTAGTTTGGCTGCAGGTTAACTGTGGAAGTCTGTCATACACTGAATTATTTTTTTAAGGTAAGTGGTTGCAAACAATTTATTTTAGCTACATTTAAAAAAAAAAAAACATGTTGAAAGTTAGTCAACTGAATTAGTTTATTTAAATGTAGCTAAAATAAATAGATTGCAACCACTTAATTTTTTTTTTAGTAAATTCAATGAATCATTTTTTTTCAGTGAGCAGCCTCATCATGAATGGAACATGAATGGATTCGGCAGCACATTAAACTGAGTCTCAGTTTTTATGGTCGTAATCACCATAGACATTGAAGGGGATGATTAAAATCAAATCAAATCAAATAAAATAAGAAAATAAACAAATAAATAAATCAAATCTAGCAAGCAATACCATAGAATATCCATCCTCGGAGAACCTTTCAGTGGAACCATTCCATTTTTTCTTAGTGCGAAGAACATTTTAATAATCTAAAGAACTTTTTCCACTATAAAGAACCTTTTTATTCCATGAATGTTAAAGAGTCTTCTTGAAACCATCGATGCCAATAAAGAACCTTTATTTTTTAGAAAAACTTCGGACTGATCAGTGAAAGGTTCTTTGAGGAACCCAAAATGGTTCTTCTATGGCATGTGAAAACCCCTGTTTAGAACCTTTGTTTTTAAAGGTCCCCTGAAATGCTTTGAAACACGCAGCGTTATTCTATGTGATGACTTCATTTTAACTGAAACAGGAAGGAAGGGCGGGACATATGAAGCAGCCCCGCCCCTTTTTAAAATAGCCAATAGCGTTCGTTTATATCACAGCTTGGGCTAAAGCCTTCAGAGCCGTTGAGCTCTGTAAAGCCGCATTTGACAGGGTACGACAGACACAATCTCATCCATATTGCTATAAAATATAGCATTCTGTGTAGAATTCAAATAGGTCCGATACGTTTTGTGATCTGTGCCGACTCACGCATATGATCCGCTCCATGCCATCGTGTCTCTGGACCGGAGCGGAGTGTGTGTGCGGTGCGGTGGTTAGCGTGACAGCGCGAAACCAGACTTCTTTTTTTCCTCAATGGAAAGCATATTTACACTGTGTGAATCGTTCCCTGTCCCCTATATAGTGCACTGTGCCATTCACCGTACAGAAAATACTAATTCTGTGAACAAGTGACCTATTTCAGCCGCGGCTTCAGCGTCTATTTACAGTGTAGGGGCGGGCGCTTCGAATTCTAGAGAGCATTTGATTGGACAGAAAGTTTGATGAGAAGATGAAGTACGATGTGATGTCAAAAAAATCATTGAGCCGTTTTGGCGGAAGTGATGAACTGCAAGCTTTGAATGCTTATATCTTCTAAATGTGAATTTTGTCACTGTTTTGGAGCACACTGGCATACAGATAACCTTGAGACTAACATATTGATACTAACACCCAAAAAACTTCAATTTTGATTTCATGGGACCTTTAAGAGCGTATGTCTTTGAAATCACAACATTTTCTCTACACTCTTAAAAATAAAGGTTCTTAATTGCAATGGTTGTTTCTATAAAGAACCTTTAACATTCATGGAAACTTTCCATTGCAAGGTTCTTTATAGTGGAAAGGGTATTTTTAAAATGTTCTTCACACTAAGAAAAAATGGTTCTTTTAGAAACTGTTAACTGAAGGGTTCTTTTGGGAACCAAAAATGGTTCTTCTTCTATGAAAACCCCTTTTGGAACCTTGAAAAGGTTCATTTTGAAAAGTGTAAGAAATAAGAATGGAAAATAGAACATTTTAAAACATTGTGAGATACACTGCCCTCCAAAAGTTTGGAAACACCGCTGGCAAAGTGTGGTTTTGGACGATATCAGCATAAATCCTTATCATTTTTTGGTGCAAATACATTAAAGTAACTTGACATTATCATTGAAGACCAGCAATAATAATTTTCATTTTGATTACATAATAATGTCAATATATACATGTCAAAGTCAGACATGCTGTGATGCCTGGTTACTGGTTTAAGTCTTGGTCCAGGTTTTTAACAGATTTTTGGCTCAGCACACCTTAATAGCTTCAACAATTGATTACAAATTAAGTTTAGAATACAATGAACCAATTAGAACACAATTTAGGTCAGATAGTTTACAAATATTACATTTAAAATTTAAGTTTTTTCTATGTATAAACTGTTTATGTAATAAAATATGTTTTCGTAGTTTGTGTTGTCCCTTATCGGTGCAAAATTATCACAAATTAAAAAGGATTTATGCCAATATTGTCCAAAACCCCACTTTTCTAGAGCATTTCCAATCTTTTGGAGGGCAGAGTATAAGACTTCACGCAAACCAGCAGCAGGTTTTCACCTGCCAAAGTTATGGGAATGACAGCCACATTTTCTCCATAAATGCATGAGAACGGTGCTTCATGCATGTAAATGCATGTAAAACTTTATGGACTCCTTTGACATGCTTTTTCTCAGAGCGCTCAGCGCTCCAAATCAATCACACCGGACGAGTTCAAGACGGTCAGAGCTGTTGATAAGTCATGTTTTGATGGAACTAATGAATCCGTTTCGTTTCCATCAATGTCTCTTAAGGCGTCCGTCTACAATGCACCATTGTTTCTCAGACCCTTTTAATCTAATTGGACATTAAACTGCTGTCGTTACGCGGGTTATTTATGGAGCCTTTACCTTTTCATCACAGCAAACATTTCTACATCAGCAACCTAATTAAATAGAATGTATCAAACGAGAGGGCTGATGCACGGCCAAACGTGTCATTCAATAAATCTCCCTTATGATGCTTCCACACGACGCATCATTTATGTTGTTTATAGGCCTCAAGGTGGCAGAGGACGCGGCCGTGATGGATGCTGGAGGAGGTTCGGTGCATTCGTTGGCATAGGTTGGCGCCGTTCACTCGAGTTTTATTCAAGCGTGTCATTTTACATTTCTAATGACTCAAAATGAAATGTGGCAAGTGCATCGTTGGTCTTGTCTGATCTTGGTATAATCCTTCATGCCGCTTGCTAATGCAATTAAGGATTTCATTATTTATTTATTTCGTGGCATTATAGCTCTTTTCAGTGTAGATGCCATGTTAAATTTGAGGCAAATAAAAATGAGGCTGTGCAACACTTAATATTTCATACTGATTTAAACCCCGCAAAGCTTGACATATCTAGAAAATTCTCTGTTTTTGTTTAATTTTATTTTTTACTGAACATTTAGACAATCTATAAAGTCTAAAAAGTATGATGTGTGATGCATCAGGCTTTTATGACTCATATAGTCTGATACAGTGAGAACATGGAGGAAAAATTGCTTAATTTTATTCAGAGGCACAAAATGAGAAAAAGCATGCGATTTGGTGCAGCTGCTGCTATTGCTATGATGAAATTCTGATGCTTGTGATGCAAATCAATGAGATCTTTACAGTACAGCAGATACTGACATAAAATGATCTAAATATCAGTCGTCACTCTATATCTCCAATAATATGTCTTAGTAAGATGAGCTTGAAATGATCCAAACATATAATGCAATGCAATCCAATGCTGATTGAGAGATGAAGAAATAAACGCTCCTCAGAAGATGTGAGATGTTTTGGAGGCTTGTGAAGATCATTCCTCCACTGAGGAACAAATTAAAGCTTCTGGAAGAAAAAAAACATTCCTCAAAACATCCAGATTTGATATAATGATATAAATATTAGTTGTAGAGCACGTTTTATAGGGTTTTTGCATGCAATTTTGCATTTTTGGTAGGCCCAGAAAGTTTGTTAGTAATTTACCTTGACTAAGGTCTAATATTAAGAATTTTACTTTGGAAAAAAACATGCAATTTGAGTGTTGCAATATTCAATAACCAGTCAAAAAACTGAACTTGGCAGGTGGGAATTTAATTATGTATGTTCAAATTGGAATTTCTGACACTATAAATGGTGCAATATGGACTGAAGCGATGACTCACCTCAGTTCAATGCTGCAGGGAGATAATATATGTAATATACAGCTCCTATCTTGAGGTTAACAAATTATATATACGCGTACATGTGTGTGGGATGTGTCGGCGCTCCTGTGAGTCTGCGACTGGCTTCTATCTTTAGGGAGAGACGCAGCATTAGCAGGACATTGTCTAAAGGTGCTGTGGGAAAAAGGGGAAGGAGGTGATTTTCTTCTGGCCGCCGGCTCTTGAGAGACTCCCTCTTCATGCCTTTATACACGGAGCACCCGTGTGTCCCCTCTTCATGGGTGTTTAAGCAAGCACTTTAAATGGAAATGCACTTGACATTTTAGGAGGAGATGCAATCATCAGACATTAGAATGCAGCTGACATCACTCGGAGTGAGCCGGATTCCTCCCGCGCTCCCGTCTGCTCTTCCAGCTCATTGAGAAGCCGACTGAAGATAACACTCGCAAGTTTATAGAACACAGATGCTGCGTTTTCTCAAAATAGGGCATATTGTATTAAACGTGTGTGTGAGTGAGAGACTGAGAGAACGAGGAGTCTGTGTTCCAAATCAAATCTGTGCTTATTGCCGCTGCGGAAAAACTTTTATTTCTCTTTATTTTAAGAGCCAGACAGACTGTGATGATGCAAAGCTGTTTCATCATGAGATGCACAGCCATCTGCAGTCAAAACCCACGAAACCTGCAGGTAATACAGACGTTAAATAACGAAACATGAACATTTACACTGCATTATGATATAAAAGCATTGATAGTGGATTTTGATTCATCTCAGTGACTCTTGATTCATTCAGCATTAATTCTGTAGGTTAACATCAGCAGCACGCGGCGACCAGTGAGTGTGTTTTGAGTGAGTTTTTGGATCATTCAGAATGACAGATTTAAAAGGATTGAATGATTGTTTCTTGATGAATACCACAATGTTATTCAAACTATCGTTCATTTTCTAAATAACACAGACCTGCATCTTTACAAATAATTTTTGCTTATTTGCAAAAAATATTAAAAATACCAATAAAAACGTCACATTTTCTATCTATCGTTCTGGCGCTCTTTCTATCTGTCACTCTACCGTTCCATCACTTTATCTATCATTCTGTTGCTGTATCCATCGTTCTCTCTCTATCACTGTCACTCCATCATTTCTTCACTTTATCTATCATTTTGTTGCTCTATCTGTTGTTCTGTGGCTATATCGCTCTATCTATCTGTTGCTCTATCATTGTGTCGCTATATCTATCACTCTTGTCGCTCTACCATTTCATGGCTTTATCTATCGTTCTGTCACTCTATCTATTGCTCTGTCAGTCCATCTATCTGTTGTTCCATCTCTCTGCTGTTCCATAACTTTATCTATAATTCTGTCGCTCTATCCATCATTCTATCACTCTGTTGTTACGTCGCTCTATCGTTGAAGCTCCACCGTTTCATCGCTTTAACTATTGTTTTGTCGCTCTATCTGTTGTTCTCTCTCTATCATTGTGTTGCTATATCTATCACTCTGTCGGACTACCATTCCTTTGCTTTATCTATCATTCTCTCACTCTATTCCATTGTTCTGTCACTCTGTCTGTTGCTCCATCATTCTGTCGCTCTGTCTATCATTCCATTGATTATCTATCATTCTGCTGCTCTATATATCACTCTATCTATCTTGTCACTCTGTTGTTCTCTCATTCCATCGTTTTATCAATTGTTCTTTGCTGCTTCAGTTCAAATTTAATGTAATGTTTTCACATTAATTTTTATGCAAGTCACACTGCCTGTCCATGTTGGCATCTAATTTATAGAGCATCTATAGATGAATTTACACCAGAATACTGAGGAGGATATGTGACTTTTGACTTAAGAGACAATTTTTTTTTTTATTGCAATCATTCTTATTCTGAAAAGTTGTGTATCCTCAACAGTATTCTATGTATGGCTCTGAGGAATCCTGTCTTTGTGGCAGTTTTTCTGCTGATTAAAGGAGAATACAAGACTTCTGTGCCTTACAAACGGTTCTCAAAAGCAAACATTCTACAAAATGCATCATATTTAGTGATAAAGTGTGATGTGCTTGAGCAAAACAGCTATTTTTGGAACCAACAGCCCAAAATTAGTGAAAAACGAGGATTGGATTTCATTCAGCAAATACAATGCTGAGTGCTTGAGCTCACTTTCTAAGTTCCATAAATATTTACATTAAATGACTATATAGTGAGTGTGAAAAACCATTTTGTAGTATAACTATAAAGAACCTTTTGTGCAGTGGACAGTGTTAAAGATTCTTCATAGAGCCATAGACGCCAATAAAGAACCTTCATTTTTAAGAGTGCATGACAAAATCAATATAAAGAATACACGATATGTCAGATGCACAGAGTTTGTGATCTTCAAAAGCGTCCCGGGCCCCTGACAGCAGATGCACAGAATGAGTTTGGTGTCTGTCTTTCTCTGGCTGTTTTTCTGCTTGGTTGCATGTGACTTGTTTTTGCAGGCCTCCTCGAGGGAAGCAGCCCCTTATTACTGCAATTACGATCTGTACACATTTCATTACACTAATATGTGTGTGTGTGTGTGTGTGTCTAGCATGTGTGAACACATCTCCCAGCTGGAACCCATCCTCTGCCCGCAGCTTAACCGTGCCGACGCGTCAGACGAGCCATCAGCGCTAAATAACAGGTGGCGAGAGCGAGGCTTCACCCTCCCTTCGTAATGAGAATTGCCCGATGCGATCACATACAGTTGGTTGCTTTGTCTTGTGAATCTCATTGCATTGTGGGAATCGTCCATTAGCGCTTCATTCACTGAAGAAATCCTCTCTGAGGTCAAGAGCGTTCGGTTATTAGCTGCGCTCGACGGCTGTTTTGGCTTTATTTATGCCGCTTCTTTTATTTGTGGTTTGCAGCCTGCTGTGTGTTTAATGAAATGCGGCCCAGATATCCAAGGAAAGGGATCGTAAATGATCAAAGTGAACATTACTGCAGTAAAATATAATCACCTATGAGATTAAACAATGAAAATGTCAAGTCTGAGAAATGAACGGCCTCAAACCCCACAGGAAAGAAAAATCGACTTCAGAATATCACTTGTTTCTGCCAAACTGATGAAATGAGGAGCAAATAGAGCCGTTTGCTGAAACTTCTCAGATGTTTTTCCTGGGAAAATCTCACATGGATCTCAATGATGTCTCAGATTTGCCAGGATAGCAAAGTTGAATTATTTATCATAAATGATCTGAGTTGCTTCACATGCATTTTATAGCTGTACACTAGGCCTGTTCACACTTATAAAATGAAAACTATAACAATAAATATTTTGGCTTTCACATCAACGATTGTCTGTCGCTTTAAATGCTTGAGGTCTTTAAAGTCGATGGATTCTGATTGGCTGCCAATGGTTTTTTTTTGTTTATCAGCTAGAAAAATCGCTCTGAAAGTGATTCCAGCGTTATCGTTCCTCTGTATCATTATAGTTATAGTTGTAGTTTGGCTTTTCTTTTAAATTTAGAATGATTTTTAAAACATTATCTTTATAGTTATCTTTATAGTTTATATAGGATTAAAAAAAGTAATTGTGACTTTTTATCTCACAATTCAGACTTTTTAATTCTAATATAAACTCAGAATTGTGAGATATAAACTTACAATTGTGAGGTAAAACATCACAACTACCTTTTTTAGTTTTAATTTAGTGGCGAAAACTGCTAGATGTAATTCAGAGAAAAAAGTTAGAATTCTGAGATATAAACTATATATAACTATATAAAGTCTGAGTTTATATTTATTTCATAATTTGACTTTTTATTTGAAATAAACTCAAAATTGTGAGGTATTAACTCATAATTGTGAGATATTAACTTGCAATTACCTTTTTATTTTTTATCATGTGATGGGGAAAAAAAATGAATTGTGAGAAGCAATAGAGAAAGAAATAATTCAGAAATAAAAAGTCAGAATTACATAAAAGAAAGTCAAAATGTTGAGTTTATATCACAATTCTGAGGAGCTGGAAAAAAAATCATGATAAAAAGTTGCAATTACCTATTTTTTTTCATTCTATGGTGTAAACGGCCTTCCATAGTCAACTCATTTTTGTGTTTTTATTTCTCCCCGGGACCTGTGAGTGAAACATCACGGAAAAGTTGTTGAACAAGAACAAGATCTCCACTGAATTCAAATGAAGTAGAACAGAGTTTGTGTGGAAACTCACCCGCATCTTTATACTTTAAATCACAGACTAGACCGTGAAACACTCACGTCACAAACAGAAGAACTCCGTAGCCTTCATTTCAAACCTCCTCAGAGTCTGTCTGAACACTTTCCCCAGGAAATTAATTCCATTTAACAAGTTTCACCTCAATTTCAATCAATATGTCCAGCATGAGGAGAGAGAGACTGAGGAATTGAATGGTTTGAGTGGTCTGCTGGTCACCAAACTAGCCTAGTTTGCTGTTTTAGAGAGTTTGTGGACTAAGTTGTCTGGCCAGACTGGAAGACCAGTTAAACCAAGCTTGAGCAGCTAACTCGCTTTAGTTAGTTTAGTTTAGTTTCTGTTTCAGCAGTGCTGTGAATGTTGAACGAGGTCATGGTTGATAAAGCCACAAGTCAATTCACATTTATTATAATGCAGCTTCACAGTAATTAGACACGAAAATAATAGTGTTTGTTTTAAAATTCAACAATTATGAAACAAATTAAGATGTAAAGCAGCTCTACTGAAGACAGTAATTATTCAGTTCAGTTGAATAACAGTGTCAATATTATTTGATTCTGATGTTGCAAAGGTAGTGTAATTATTTAGCTCAATTCAGTTCATTTTGTTCTCATCACGTACATTATTACTTGATAATATTAATTGTCCCCAGGTAACAAATATTAGTTACAAAAACATTGTGGGAACATTTAGAAATGTCCAGTTTTCTTGTTGTGATTATAATGTTATTAAACATTTCTTACAGCATTCTACTAACTTTATTTTCACTCAAAATATTATGTTTTTTTTATATTCTACATTAAAATGTCTAGTTTTGTTGTTGTAATTTGAACGTTATTTAAAGGTTGCAAAAATGTCTCTTACAGCATTCTACTATTTTTTTAACCAAATTAAAACATTATTTGAACATTTATTTTTAATATTCTAAAAACATTAAAATGTTTCCTTGCCGTGATTAGAATGTTATTTAAAGGTTATAAAAAAATCTATAGAAATAACATATATATGTATGTATATATATACAGTATAACATATTTTGATAGAAAATAAAGCAATCTAGTCTCAAAATATGTTATTTGAACGTTTATTTTCAATATTTTAAGAACGTTAAAATGTCTAAAGTTTTGTTGTGGTGATTAGAATGTTATTTAAAGATTACAAAAAAGTTTCTTACAACATTCTACTAACTTCATTTTTACCCCAAAATAACATTATTTGAATGTTTATTCTATAAGAACATTAAAATTTTTCCTTGTCGTGATTAGAACATTATTTATTATTCCTAGAATGTTCAAGTACAAATAACACCACGAGGACGTTCCAAGAATGTGGATCTCAGAACGTTTTCTGAGAAGGTATATCAGATATTAATAGAATTATAAAAAACATTTTGTCCTAACACGAATCAAATGATCCTTTCTACAGTTATCCAATTGCTCAATCGTCAGACTACTAACGAAACGATTCAAATCAAAATCAGCCATTCTAATTGATTCATTAAACGATAAGCAAGCTGAAAGTCAATCGCCGTTCAAAAAAAATTCTCAATTAGCCCACTTACTCCACAGTCACTCCATTGTTACTCCAGCAACAGTGTATCTCACCATTTCATCCCCTAATTATTAAATACCCACAATAAGTGAGTATCCCTCTGCTGCCACCAATAAATGTTACGTGTTTGGATATTTTAGGGGATGTTTTGTAACATTTAAGTGAGACACAACTGACACTGAAGTAAACCATGGAAGAGAAACTTCGGGAGGCAAGTAAGCATGTTTAACAAGTTCAATTTATTAAGAGATGTACCAGTTACAGTCCTTGAAGAAACATAAGTACTTTAAATTAATAATAGGAAAAAGGAGAGAAATGAGTGACACCAAAACAGAGAAATTATCAAAAAGCAAAACAACCCTAATTACTAAACCCCAACCCAAGTAATCTAACTACCAAACAACAAATGTAGAAATAAAACCGCAAACTTCGGCGTATCCGACGCCCAACCTAAACTACTCTCCTTAATAACAAAAATACACGGATGGCTGTCACTCCTTACCTGAAACTAACAAGAAAAGGGAACTAAAAGAAAAACTTACCTAGCTCCTTTTCCCAAAGTTTTTCTAACAGGTCACATGTGACAAAAGCCATATAACATTTAAGAAACGTTAGTGTACTTTGTGAGAACGTTCCCTGTTTGCTGGCACTTTTAAACCCTAACCCAGGGCCGTTGCTAGTGGAGTGAAAGGTGGTGACAATTCTAGGGGCCCCCACCGCCCAGGGGGCCCCACAAAATCCAGGCATTTTACTATATAGGCCCATGTTCTGTGAATAATTCTAATATTTTATTAGTTGTATAACTGAGATATTATGAAAACCACAAAAAAAGCATGCAATTTGGTTCCATGCTTGTATATTGTACAGTATATGATATGTGTGTGTGTGGGGGGCCCACATCAATATTTTTTCAGGGGGCCCCCAATCCTCTAGCTACGGCCCTGCCCTAACCGATTAAGTGAAAATACAGCAGGATCTTCTGTTCATTTCTGTCTGATGTTACGCACGCACATGACATTATCAGTCCTTCTTCAAGTCTAAAACACACACTCAGAGCTGTAGAGAAACGTTAGTGGTGTTATTTTGGAGACTGACTCGCTCTCACCTCAGTGATGTTGAGTGCAGTAATCGGCACAAATCCAGATGCTCCTCGGTGACCCGTCTTTCTCAAGTCTCTGTATTGTTTGGCACGATGCGTTGTCATAGCAACAGGCAGACAAAAGAAGGGCTTTCTACACTCGCAGTGATTTTTCTATATAATGGAGCTAATGTATAAGCAGAAGGTAAAAGCATTCTTGTGTTTTCCAGCAAATGGGCAGCTTTTGGCTCGAGGAGAAAATAGCACTTCACCATAGTAACTGCAGCGTGACTAAAGCCACGGCGCGCGTCAAATCCTGCTAATTACAACACGTCACGGGTCGACTCAGGTGCCGCGAGGAAGAGGTGAAGTCGAACGCCGGAAAACAACATATTGCATTATGTTTTAATTATGCTAGATTATGATCCTTGAAGGATTATTCATCAGTCATCCAGGCAAGCTGTTGCCATTCCGGTCCGGGCTGAAGGCTTCCAGGCGACCATCCAGTTCTGGAAAATTTGGGCCAAACTTCTTATTTAAAGCGTGAAGCCAAGGTTTATTTTGAAATCATTGCACAATGGCTATTATAGATGTCAAAGCACCAAGAATGAAGATCCAGTCATCCCAAAATCAGTCCAAATACACCACATGTTTAGTGTGTCGCTATACGGTTCGTTCTCAAAACTTCTTAGCAAAGGTTATGAAGAAACATTAGGAAAGTTAATAGAACGTTCATTTAGTCATGTTCTCAAAACGTAGCACAAAAACAATATTCATTGATCATGGAATGTTTTTCTGAAACATTTTAGTTGGACATTTCTATATTTATTTCACAGAATTGTGAGATAAGAAGCGGTTATCTTTATTATTTTTATTTTGTGAGACAAAACAGAGTTGCAAGATGTATTTAAAGGAAAGTCAGAATTCTGAGTTTAAATTATGCAAATATGAGTTCATGTAGAATTGTCTAATTGTGAGATATAAACTCAGAATTGCAAGATATAAAATTGTGACTTAGTTTCTTGCAATTTTGAATTTTTATCTTAATTATATCTCACAATTTTGTTTTGTGCAAATAAAAAAAAATACAAAAAATAATGATAATTGCAACTTTCTGTATCACAATTCAAAATTTTCTTCTCAGAATTGCTTAGAAAAAGTCAGATTTGTGAGATAAAAATTGCAATAATTAAATTTTTATCAGGTTGCAGAAACAAGCTTCTTTTTTATTTTACAGAATTGTGAGATATATAGCAAATATCAGTATTATATTTAGTTTGAATCACAAGATGTAATTCAAAGAAAAGAAAAAGTCAGAATTATGAGATGTGAACTCACAATTTAAAATTATTACACAGTGGCTATTTATAAATGTCAAAACACCGAAAATGAAGGTCCAATAATCCCAAAATCGTCCAAATAAACCACATTTTTAGTGTGTTGCTATGCAGTTGCCGGGTGGTTTGTGCCCAGCAAACAGAGAATGTTCTCAGAATGTTCTGACAAGCTTCTCTCAATGTTATGAACTAACTTTCAGTAATATTAATAGAATATTTGTTCAGTTATCTGGTTTATTAGAATATTAGAATAACATTCTAATAATAGCTTTAGAATAACGTTCTGGGCCAGGCCTTTGACCATTGATGCTTGGCAGTGTTTTTTGATGGATATACGTGATTGTATAAAGGAGTGACTTTTGTGTTTTTATTGTCCTTCCCTCTCGCCCTCCCTTTTGACTGGACTTTGAGATATTGAGTATATGTCTGTTGTTTTGTTTTGTTATATTTTGGATGTTATGTTTGTTATGTTGTTATGTTATGTTATGTTAAAAATAAAATAAAAAACTGTTGATAACAAAAAAAAAAGAATAACGTTCTCAAAACATTAGCACAAAAAAAACTAAAAACATTAGTTTTTCTGAAATATCTTAGTTGGATGTTCTTCTAATGTTTTTTTAAACATTAATACAAGTTACAGCCCACAGACCACATTCAGAAGCAACTTTCCCATAATGTTTGCAAAATAATCAAATCATTCAGAGAACAACGCTTTCATAACTTAACGGTAACTATACCATAATGTTTTTGGAACATATCTCTGTTGGCAGGGTCACTGATGTTGAGCAGCATTTACAGCGATGCTTGACTCAGCAAACAGCACTAATAAAAGAAAAATATTACGAAATATGGATCCAGATGGAGAATAATTTAGAAAAGTGCTCTTTGACCTTGCCCAAGCAAATAACACAGAACTCATAAATGATACACACTTTTGCTGATCACTATTTCTAATTAGACTCGTTCCCAAAAGAACACATCCTGCCTCGTTTAAATTTGATCAATAACTTATTAAATGTTATATAGCATTCAGATGTAAAAAGATGCACGGGAAAGCGTTAAATCTGGCCAGTCAGCATCCAAACATATTGCGTTCAAGGTTACCTGCGCGTCCGTGGGGAAATTGCATAAAATATTCAGGATCATTTGAGTTTGTCCCACAGAGAATAAAACTCACCTTCGTTATTTTTCTGCATTTTCCATCCCTCTAATATTTTGCAGACTTTCACACTATTTTCGGTTTATATTAAAAACGTCCCCTGCCGACACAGAGCCACGAGTCTGAGAGGAAAAAGGTCAAAGCAATTTATATTTGACACGTGCGGTTTGATCGCCTTGTCATCGCCTCGGGCCTCGCGCGCGCACGACTTCACAGGGATCCAAACACATGTGTTTCCTTGCATTCGCTCGCTCCACAGAAGCAATCGGGGCCAACATGTGTGCGCGGCTCCAGAGACGTCCTCAGATAGATGGCTTTCCAGCAAAGTGACCTGTAGCGGACGCGAGCGAGTCATCAATTCTTGCATGCGTCGAAATGAAGTGTTCTGACATGCTGGCACGCTCATGAGGGCAGGTGTGAATGAAAACACACACTCTGATGGAGCAGCGGAGGAGCTCTTAATGAGAAGAGGTGTCGAGGGCCCATGAGTGCTTATGTGTGACCCTGGAGCACAAAACCAGTCAAGTCAAGTCACCTTTATTTATACAGCACTTATAACAGTACAGATTGTGTCAAAGCAGCTTTACAGTATTAAATAGGAAAATAGTGTGTCAATAATGCAAAAGGACAATAGTAAACACTCAATTTACAGTAAATGAGCAGCACAGGTATATTTGTAGCAATAGCCAACAATACATTGTATGGGTTAAAATGATCCATTTTTCTTTTATGCCAAAAATCATTAGGATATTAAGTAAAGATCATGTTCCTTGAAGATATTTTGTAAATTTCCTACCAGTAAATATATCAAAACTGAATTTTTGATTAGTAATATGCATTGCTAAGAACTTCATTTGAACAACTTTAAAGGTGATTTTCTCAATATTTAGATTTTTTTGCACCCTCAGATTCCCGATTTTCAAATAGTTGTATCTCAGCCAAATATTGTCCTATCATAACAAACCATACATCAATGGAAAGCTTTCAGATGATGTATAAATCTCGATTTAAAAAATGTACCCTTATGACTGGTTTTGTGGTCCACATTTATGAAGCGTGGTGGCGCTCGATTGCCTTGCTGAATAACCATCATGGCAATTTCACAGTGATTTACGATAAAGCGCTCACAAGCACGGACGTGTAACCTTGATACTGCTGTATCATGAAGGAAATGTCTGTGGACACGGTGCCATCGCATCTCCGCGTGGGTCTGTCGTGGTATTGGAGTGGAAGTGGCATTTGCGCCGGGCCTGTGGGGACAGTAATGGATGAGCTTCTACACGCTGCTGCTGGTTAGAAAGATGCTCAGAAGTGACACGGGAAAATAACCTTCGTTTCTGCTCGAAATGATTTATAATCAACACTTCTGTTCAAACACAGACGTCCGAAATATGGGTGACAATAAATCACGACTCGCTACAAATATGTTGAAATGTTGACTGAATGTAACCTGAATAAAAGAAATAGAACCATTTACGTTATATTTACAAAATGCTGCGGCATGTCATGAGTTATATAAATAGTGGGAACTCTAATAGTGTGATCTATCTTTAAAAGTATCCTAAAAATAAATAAATAAATACAAATTTAAAAAATGTAGAGCGAGAAACGGAGGCTATAACATGTTATAAGCATGTTATAAGCAGACTAAAAAGAAAGTTTTAAAATAGTGGATACTTTGATTTTTCTTATATAGCTTATATAGAGAAAGACTGTGGTGTAGTTTAATAGTGATCGCTCTTTTGAAACATTGCTCGAAACATTTGTGAATCTTTTGTGTTTGGATTCAGTGGTTCAGATCCCAGCAGGCACACAAGACGTTGATATTTGGTTCAATTTCGGTTGCGACGTTGGGTGACCACAATTCAATGTAAATTCAACGTCTGTTGTCAGTGTTAAATTGATGTCCAATACTGACGTCAGCTGACGGAGAGATTTTGTTGTTTTTAGGTTGTGTAACCAAAATTCAGGAGGAGGAGGAGGAAACATCAGGAGGAGTTTCTTCCCCCAGACCATCAGGCTCCTAAACTCAAACTCAGCCTTTTAACATCTCATGACTCCACTTAATAATCACTTAACAATCTGTAAGATATTCATTATTCTCTACCTCACACTGACAGTGTCATTGTCACAAATCCTAGCCATGAACTTCTCTTCATTCACCTCTAGAGGTCACTCACCCATCACACAGTCAGTCACAGATCACTCAAGGACTACATTTCCCATCATCCACTGCACTACACAGCTGTCTGCACTGATCACGCACACACCTGAAAACAATCTAACAATCACCATCACCCAATCACACACACACACACACACACACTATATAAACTCTGGACTTTCTGCCACTCACTGCCGAGTATTGTTTAGCCTAGCTACAGTCAACGCGTTTACCTAGTTTGAATTCCTGTGTTCTGATTCCTGCCCGTGTTCTTAGTTTATTCTCTTTGCCTAGCCCTCTGGATATTGTACGCCGATCGCCGACCCTCGCTTGCCCTTGGATTATTCTTGTGTCTTGCCCCTGCCATACCTGTTTGCTACTGCCCGACTCTGCCTGTATTGACCATGTATAATAATAAAGCCTTGCAAATGGATCCGCCTGTCTCACGTCTCGTCAGCTCCATAACAGTCATTTGCACACAGCACTTTTTGTGTTTTGGTATTTGTATGTTTTTGGTATTGCTGCTACATGACAACCATGTTCAACCTGTTTGCACATTCAATATTTAAGTCTACAGTATACTGTCATGCACATTTTTATATTTTGTTCTTTATATCTTATTCTTTACTTATTTAATTTTATGTATATTTCCTCTGCGTTTGTATTCTATAATATTTGCACTGTCCATGGAGCGGACCTTTTGCTGGTTATATATCCTCTATATAATCGTGTATGTGACAAATAAAAATCTTGAATCTTGAAAATTCAACGTTAAGTCAACATTAAATATTGGCGTCAACCCGATTTTCATTTTCAAACGAAATGCAACGTCTGTCCGACGTCATGTCCAACGTCAACTTGACGTTATATGGATGACTGGTGCCTGCTGGAGAGCTTCTATCAAACTCACCAAGCAGTGTTGCCAAGTCCGTGGTTTTACAGCGGAATTGGGATACTTTTACACTGTTGAAAAAGACTACTTCCCAGAACCCTGTTTAGATGAAGAGGATCCCCGATGGAGTGGAAAACCGCGGATTGGGCTAGTTTTGAGTATCAGTTTGGCTGGTTTTGTTTCACACATCTGGCAACCCAGATTTTAGCAAAGGATCTTCGTTATGTTTTCTTAATCCTGCTTCCGCTGAATTTGTGACCGTTACCATCCACTCCTGCAATTTTTGTGTTCTGCTCCTGCAAACAGTCTAATATTCAGGGTTTGAAATTAACACCCGCCAATCTGCCAAATACGGGTAAAAATCAGCTGTGGCGGGTAACGCTGGCAAATCTCTAACCAATTTGGGGGGTTACTTTTCATAAATTACGTTTACATTAATTTCTTGGGCAAGTTCATTTACGCCAAATCTATGCAGAATTAGTGCAAATACTGAACTCGTGAGTCATCATGATATATTAAATGCAGCCTAACTGCAGAATCTGTGCAGATCTAGCTTACTTGAACATACCCAACAAATAACGGCACTGTTTTCCTTTGCATTGAAGCAATAAGAGTCAAAAAATGACTGAAGACTCACACTGTGTTTACACCGGATGTGAGCGGCGCGATAAAATACTATAGAACCCATTATAATCAGTGATGCTGTCTACACTGTCGACACGACAGTAAACTGACGCCTTGTTGTTCTATTTATTATGACGTACTATTTATTTGTCCTATCGTGGTTTGATTTGACCATCAGAGGGCGCTGCATCCTATAAGCGGCCTAAAATCATTTTATTTGTCTAAGTTCTCTACTAATTACCTGCTCGCGTTTTGCTTTAGACAACTGTGTTTACACTGATTTTAATCCATATCGGATTCTTGTCAGTTCCAGCTGTTTTCTGCATCTTGCAGCATGTGCTGTTTGTTTGTTATAAGTTAACGTTATTAAGTAAAATGACTAGATGTAAGTATATAATAAAATATTGCAGGCCTGGTAACTTTCCACTAAGTAAAGTCAAGAAGCTTAATAAATGTTAATTTATTCATACTCATTAATCAGCCGTGTCCTCTTAACAGTAGGTTTTGTTAATTCAGCAGCTCTAATTAGTAATGTCTTCATTTCAGTAGTCAGGCCTACTGGGTGAACGTCAGTAATGTAATTAATATTCATGAGCAAAGCTTCACCTTAAGTAGGACATTTAAATTACAGTAAACAGGCTCCAGTTGTAAATATGAAGTAGAGTAAGTGCTTAATAACATTCATGTTTGTATGTATATTCGACAGTTAATGAAGTACTAATCATTTAATGTGAGCTACTGATAATGACTAATAAGAATTATTATACAGTGTTATGAATATTGTTGGATTCGAAGGCCGCTGTTGTTTAATACCTGTCCATTCTCTCTGAACATAATTAAAGTTTGTTGTTGAAGCTTACATACGTGACTGTACACAGATGTTTTCTGGTGATCATACTTAAGATATACTCATTTATGGGATGCAGTTGTGTTGTATGTTGTGGGTTGATGAAAACAGTAATTATTTTCAGAAATATCCAACAGAATCAATATGTTGAAGTCGATGTTGCATGAAGATCTGCTGCTTTGGAGTTTATCAAATCTGCTCTGTTTACTTCCAGAGAATGAGAAACCCTGTTTGTGTGTGTTTGTGTCTGTAATTCAGCATTTAGAGTTTCAGAGGAAAGTTTCTCAGAAAAGCACTTCAGAAGTAAGTTCAGGATGACTGTTATTTTATACTCCATTTACTGTATATAGAAGAGCTGTAGGTTTCCAATGGCACATTTAGCTTGATAACAGTGTTTCTGACTGAATGCAAGAAATGGACACATTTTCTTTCTCTCTGTCCTCTGTCTGACAGTGACTCGGTCATGAGAAATGAACTAAAACAGCAGACAGACGTCTAATGTTTCTGGTGAATCACAACATTACAAACTTTGATTGGAAGCAAAAAGTATTTGAAAATCTGACAAATGTGCAATAATGTGAATTTGATGGCTTTAAAGGAATAGTTCACTCGAACATGAACGTTCGCAAGATGTAGATGAGTTTGTTTCTTGTGTAGCATTGCATCAGTGTCTCAGCAATGGATGCTCTGCAGTGAATGGGTGCCGTCAGAATGAGAGTCCAAACAGCTGATAAAAACATCACAATAATCCACACCACTCCAGTCCATCAGTTAACATCTGGAGAAGACAAAAGATGAAACAAATCCAGCATTAAGACATTTTTAACTAAAATACCATAGAGTCACAGCCATATCACCCTGCAGCCCAAGACCGGTTGCCCACTGAAGCTAAGCAGGGTTGAGATGATCAGTACCTGGATGGGAGACCTCCGAAAACTATTGCTGTTAAGAGGTGTTAGTGAGCCAGCAGTGCTCATCTGTGCGTTTCCTAATGCCCAGTTTAGTGACGGACACTATACTGTAAAAAGAGCACGTCTTTCGATGAGATGTTAAACCGAGTCCTGACACTCTGTGGTCACTAAAAATCCCATGCACTTCTCGTAAAGAGTAGGTGTAAGTGTCCTGGCCAAATTCCTCCACTGCCTTGTCAATCATGGCCTCCTAATAATCCCATCCACTTGATTGGCTCTATCTCTCTCTCTCTCTTCTCTCCACCTGTAGCTGGTGTGTGGTGAGCGCACTGGTGCTGTTGTACTGTGGCTGCCGTTGCATCATCCAAGTGGATGCTGCACACTGGTGGTGGTTAAAGAGAGACCCCCTCATATGATTGTAAAGCGCTTTGGGTGTATGGCAATACACAAAAAAGCGCTATATAAATGCATCATTCATTCATTCATTCAGAGTCCATAATCCATAATAACGCTTCTTCCAGTGAAAAAGTCCATGTCTCTCACATCAAAATCCAGCCACATATTTGTTTGGAGCTGTTTTGTCTTGTAAACACCGCTTGATCTGTGCAGATTTCTCTCCTGTGTTATTATGGATTATGGACTCATATTTGAGTTAAAAATGTCTTAATGCTGGATTTGTTTCATCTTTTGTCTTCTCCAGATGTTAACTGATGGACTGGAGTGGTGTGGATTATTGTGATGTTTTTATCAGTTGTTTGGACTCTCATTCTGACGGCACCCATTCACTGCAGAGCATCCATTGCTGAGACACTGATGCAGAGACACATTTCTACAAATCTGATGAAGAAACAAACTCATCTACATCTTGGCACACTTTTAGCAGATCTTCATGTTTGTGTGAACTGTAAGTGTGTTTGTTCTGATGAACTCCGGCTGAATCACACAGTTAATAGTTACTCCACAGAGCCACGACTCGTCTTACAAACAAACAGTCTGAATGTAGTCATGCAAGCCAGTGTAAAGCATATGCCATCCATCAGCCTCTCCTGGAGTAAGATGAGGGTCGAGACTGTATTAAACTCCGCGGCGCGCAGCGGGCCGGAGACGAGGAGATGAGTAAAATCCCTCCGGGGAGAGAAGTGTGAAAAACCTCGTCTTCTCCAGGAGCGCGAGCTGCAATCGAACGTCCAGAGAGAAACCAGCACCTGTTTCTGCTTTAATAACTCTGAGCTGTAATGCACCGTCAGCGCTCACATTCCTCCGCATGTAAACAGCTTCAGCTTACAGATAAATGTGACCCTGGAGCACAAAACTAGTCATAAGGGTCAATTTTTTTAAATTGAGATTTATACATCATATGAAAGCTGAATAAATAATCTTTCCATTGATGTATGGTTTGTTATGATAGGACAATATTTGGCTGAGATGCAACTATTTAAAAATCTGGAATCTGAGGGTGCAAAACAAATTAATATTTTTTAACTTTAAAGTTGTCCAAATGAAGTTCTTAGCAATGCATATTACTAATCAAAAATGACATTTTGATAGGAATTAATTAATTAAATTACATTTTTAAATTACTTTTTATCTGTTTTAGCTTTTGTTTGCTCAATATTACATTTGCTTTTTTATTTTCACAGTTAATTGCATGCACAGCTTTATATCTTTGCAGTATGATTCTTTTTAGTGAATTTGTTAATTTGTTCATTCATATAAATGAACTGGTTAAAAAATAATAATTTGTCATTTTTTTTAAAGCTTGTTTAGTCTTATTTTGAGTAATTTGAAGTCATCGTGAGGCTCTTAAGTGGCTCCCGGACCCCTGATTGAGAAGCAGTGGTGTAGTTATTAGAGACAGCAGCTCAATTCATTTGATTGTGGGTGAGTTTGATGAAAATGTTGGAGTTCATATTGAGCTCTTAATTACAGACTGATCTTGGCTGTCAGGTTGATCCACGAATGTCCCACTTGGCAGAATCACGCTCATCTGTGATGGATTGCTTTATATAGACTCAGATCTGTCTGTTTGAGGAGCTGTGGAGCGAGGAATCACTTGATTCTCCTGATTTTTCCAGACTCCTTTTTAGGTCTGATCCAGCTTTGTCTGTGTAATTTTAACACAAATGATCCCTGAGTTGGTCTGAGATGCCAGAGCGTTGGAGCTAATGAGCTCGCGTTCATTTCTGAAACAGCATCTGCTGAACACAGGAGATGTTCGATGAAGCACCATTAACCTTTAGATCCATGAAAACAACACACGTCATGAGTGTGTCTGCTTATGGTTGTGTATGATATAATAATGATGTCTGAGAGTTCGGCTGTGGTCAGATGTGACTGCATGGTGTTGGGTTGTTAAATAAGTCATGCTACTAACTCTTCTAGCTTCATCTTGCTCTCAGATGGTTTTACATCCATGCAACACATTACTTCTGCATTTTTGTGCCAAAGAATTGCATGCACAGCTTTATAGCTATGCATTCTTTTTAGTGAATGCATTTGTTCATTCATATAAATGAACTGGTTCAAAAATCACATTTTATTTCTTTTTATAGCCAAATATTTAAATACTCTTGTTTATTACAATGTTTTGGGTCATTTAAATATGATTTTATATAATAGTTAAAAAAATAATAAAGGCAAAATAAAGCATTTAATAGCATATATAACATGTATTTATAAAAAGCATTGCCCTCTTGAATAGCTTAGATTTTTGTTAGTAGCTTGTCTAGTTACAGTTTTGACGGGAACCATGAAATGTACTAGAAATATATATATATAAAAAATGATGATTGTAAAAAAAAAAGCATGATAATTACATTTATAAAAATATTGCTTTCTTAAATATAATCAGAATATTTAGCTACTGCTATTTAGCTTGTAGTCTAGTTGTTTTATTTATTTATTCAGTTGTTTGTTTGTTTTTTTGGTAGCAAAAAATATTTAGTTAAATGATGCTGTTTGTTACCATATTTTTGGCTCATTTAAATGATACTATTAAAATATATATATAAATATATATAAAATTTATTTTAAAAAATAGTGCCATGATTGTAAAAATGGTATAATAATATTTATATTTAGAAAAAAATTTAAAAGTTAAATTATGTAATATATATGTGTGTGGGGGTGTGTTTGTGTATGTACAGTATATATAGAAAATATATAGTTAAAAATCTTTAACTGTTTTTGCTCTTTTAAAATACTATTTAAATAAATAATACATTATAAAATACTAAATACAACAGCAAATTTAATAATATATTTAAAAAAAATGAATTATGTCATGATACTATATTTGATCAAATTGTTGGCGTCTTAAATGACTCAAATGCAGTTAACTACAGTTTGTTAATAGCTTGTAGTGTAGCTGCATGTTTAATAGGTTCATCTGACTGTAGTTTAATACTTCACATCATGTAATCTGTACTTTTGGATGTTTCTCAGCTCTGATATCTTCTGTTGATGTAGATAAAGCTAGTCATGCTAACACATGTTAGTGATAACTGACCGCTGTACTTAGTGTTTCTGCAGCACGTCTGGATCCAATCAGGCTCGACTCTGACCCGTCTGGACTCACATTGACTGGAGTCTGGTCTGATAGTGTCACAGAGTCCTGTAAACAGCTGACAGAGGTCAGAGGTCACCGTGTGTGTGTGTGTGTGTGTGTGTGTGTGTGTGAAACACTGGCAGTATTTATACTTTCTCTGACACCTTCAGCGTTTTTGATCTTTATAATGGCACGGGCTGCTGTTACAGTGGTCGTGTCTCATTTGTCTGGTTTATACTGCTTTAGCCGCTCACCTCGACCCGTGGATCACCACACCAATTAAAGCAGACCATTTCTCTGAGATCTAATGCTAATAAACATCAGCTTTTTGGGGCTTTTCTTGCCACAGAGAGTTGAGATGTGCAGCAGATGTAGTGTTTTTCATCCACTGGTGTTCAGGAATATGAACAGAGCTTTCAGAATGATTTAATTACAAAGAACACGGTTATAATTACAGATAAGCTGAATGATTGGCGTTTGATAGTGGACAGAAAACAATGGCTTGAGCCTCTGGAGTCAGTGGAGCTGATGCTATAGACGCGTGACAGCTGGATATACAGCGTGTGTGCTAGAATCAGGTTATTATAGGAAACCATAATGATAGAGAAAATTACTATCTGCATATCTAGTCATAGAGTCTCATAGAAACATGCAATTTGAGCATAATTTAATTAAAGCATAAATATAGTGTTCAGAAAACATTACATTTTTTCCTAACTTAAACATTAGTTGAAAAAAGTATGAAAAAGCATAAACTTATTTCAGATGTGTCACACACAATACGTGCTGGATGAATATAAGAAGATAAATTCAAGGTAATCTAAGAGAGGTAACTTCCAACATAAGCTTCAAAGAACAAATAATACCAGACAGTGACTGAAACTGAATGAGGAGCTGAAGAAGTGCTACTAATGAGGGGCGGACGGTGATTAACTCATAATCAACTAATGAGCAAATGAACAACAAGGGTCGAAACAGACTAAATGAAGAAGCAAAAGTCCATAACCGTGACAAGATGATTTCTTATTTTCATTTGTGCTAAAATTAATAAAGCTAAATCTGAAATAAAAATAATGAAAACTATAGAGACATTAAAATAAAATATTAAGATAATTAGATACAGTTTATATACATATATGTGATACATAGTAGGCGGATATAAAAATGAATGTAATAAATAAATGTAATTTAATTTATTAATTTAATATTTCATTATTTAATAAATCCGATTTTTAATATAGAGCATTTTTGTATGTCAAAATCTATCTATATTAAAATATGAATAAATGTAATAAATGTGTGTGTATATATATATATATATATATATATATATATATATATATATATATATATATATATATATATATATATATACTAATATATATAAATTCTACAATTACATTCAATATTTATAAAAATCACCTGAATATTTAGAGATTCACCTGAAGAATGAATGTAAATAATTAAACAAAAAAAAAAAAATCAAATAACAATTTTTATTAAATGTTTTAAATAATTTTCACTTATTTTTTTTTTACATTTAAATGCAGAAAATATGTTAAAACTAAAATAGAAATTAGAAATAAAGATAAGCTTCAATTGCATGTTTTTCCTATTTTCTTACTTTATTCATTGAAAAAATATATAATTTTTTTTAAGGTAAGTGGTTGCAAACAATTTATTTTAGCTACATTTAATTTAAAAAAAATGTTGAAGGTCAGTCAACTAAATTTGTTTATTTAAATAAACAATAAATTGATACAATAAAAAAAGCAATAAATTGATTGCAACCACTTACCTTAAAAAAAAGATTAAATTCAATGAATCATTTTTTTCAGTGTTCCTGAATGCACATGCTCTTGTTTTGTTCAGAATACATGTAATGCACATGTGTTCATATAAACATAACTTTGTGAATCTGAGATATGCCTGGATTGATTCAGATGAATATATTGAGTTGATGTGAAGCTGATTGACTTGTTTGCTATCTTTCAGACGGCAGATATGTGACGGGTCAAAACACCGCACCTCTGCTGATGATATGAACTAGATTGTGTATTAAACATAATAATTATCCCTCAGCAGCTCATTAAGCGTAAACTCTGCTCTCTAGGGATCACAAACACAGCCTTTAGTTAAAGAAACGCTGACAAACGCTCTTCTCATGCCACGCTTCGCCGCTCGAGCCACAGAAACAAGCCTCAGACTGCGCTCCTTATTAATTTTACCCTGACATCATTAATGGAGTGCAATGGTCTGATTCATTCGTCCCGTGGCTCCGCCCCCTGGAGGCCCTTGACGAGCTTCTGTCAGTCTGCGGTGGGCGGAGCCTCGCTTCATTAATGACAGTCAACATTTACTGAATTTAGATGGAGCTGAAATAGAGTGAGACTCCAGACACAAATCATCTGTCTGTCACTTTTGTCTGCTGAAGCCAAATTGTGTTTGATAGAATCTGGAGTATATGAATATATTAATCAATAAATATTGATTTCATGCTTTTTATTTTAATGACTAGATATGCATGTCCAGACAAAACAATATCAGTGTTTGTGCAGCATTAGTTAGTGTTTGTTATGTGAAGACGTCTAGAGGGTCAGACAGATGCAAGGCTGAACAGTCTATAAATGCAATTCGAGATTTCAATTTTAATCTTAATTTACTTGAGGTTTATAAAAATTTTAAATAAAAAAATGGCATAACGTAAAAGATAAATCTGAAAACATTTCATAACTCATCCAACTTGTATCAAATTTTACATTTTGGGGCTATTTTAGAATAATTTTGAGTGTTATAATTTAATGTTATATATTATTTTTAAATATTAATGTATGACAAATTCATATTGTATTTCATATTAAATTACAATACTATACTTTGTATATTAATCTAATATTCAACATTAGAATAGACATATTTATTAAATATACATTTTATGCATTTCATTTTAATAACTAGGTAAAAGCAGTGTCAGTGTTTGTGCAGCAGCAGTAAAATCATGGTAAAGTTGAAGATTGTGTAAATCAGAGCTGCTTTGACTCAGTTTGTGTCTCATTTTTTGTACTATGTAATTTAATTTTCCAATTTTAATTTTAGTTTCTAAAATGTGAAGATGAAAGTAGACAAGACTGAAATGAACTATGAAGTGAGGTTTGGATGAAGTCTGAATGGTTTTATTCAGGAATTTCACATGGACATTATTAAAAAGACTAAATGGGAAAATTGTTTATTTTATTTCATTTCATTTATATATTTTATTTTATTTAAAAAATTAGTTTTCATATTTTTGAATGGAAAATATTGTTGAATTATTATGTATAATTTTCATTATTTGGGCTATTAGAGTTTCAGTGTTGTTATGATTATTCCATTAAATTAAAAGTTTTAATTTCTTCATTTTCAAGAATTAAAAATTAAATTCCAGGTTTGCTGTGCTTGTTTGTAAGGCTGCATAATTTAGTGATTAAATATCAATATGGCTGGATAATAATAATAATAAAAGCTGTATTCAAAAATTTCATACAACGAATTATGGATTTCTTTTTTTAATTTTAAATTTAATTTAATTTATTTTTTTTTTTTTTTATGTTTTGTAAGGAAAATATTGTTAAATTGTTATGTATAATTTACTTTACTAATGTTTTATTGTTTTATTACTTCTCTTAGTTTGCCATGAAAATAAACTTTGCTGCTGATATGCAATATATGCAATAAATAAATAAGTAAAGAAAGTAATTCTGTATGTTAAACACTCAGCTCAATTAAATGCAAGTTTAATACTTTAGAACAAATGTTCAGAATGTTTGCAGAATATTAATACAGAGCTGCCACACAAACACTGTAGTTATGCATTTTTATTTCATTCGGTTTGGCGTTGCGTTTGCTTTCTAGAAGCATGATGAATGTGTGTGAAACAGCTGTGTTATCTCAGATCAGAGTTTGTGTGGTGTGTGTGTTTCAGATGTGCTCGGAGCGTTTAAACTCCGGCTCTGGAGTGTGTTTGCGCGTCTGATGGCTTTAGGGACTACATTAACAGAAGAGCCCCATCTGGGCGGCCCCGTTCCACTCAACGGCCCCGTTTCATTATCTCTCCATGTTCCTTGTGACCTGCAGAAAAATGACAACTGATTTACCTCAAGATCAATTTGTATGTAAATCAGAAAAGGACGAGAGCGCCGCAGTGGCTTCACGCCGCTCATTTGCAGCTGTGTGACTGTCAGTTCTCGTCCGTCAGCGCGCCGCTCCGGACCGCACGGGTTAATGGAGCTGATTTAGATAATGTGACCCTCCGAAGGGACGGGCCCGTTCTGACCCGCTCCGCTGCGTCACGCCGAGTCAAGTCAACACTGTGTGGATTCTGCACAATGCTCATTCTGAGAGATGCACAATTTGGGGGAAATATGAATTGGGATTTTTCTTGACATGTTCTGTACTTGTTTGTAGGGCTGCACAATTTGGCAAAAAATTTTTATTATATGTCAGTATGGCTATATTATTATTATTATTAATATATTATTATTATTTATTAATTATTATTATTATTGTTATTAATAATAATAATAGTAGTAGTTGTAGTGTTACTAAATAAAAGTATAAAATAAATTATAATAAAAATACAAATAAAAAATTATAAATATTATTATAATATTTAAATGTCAAATAAAAAATCACATATTTAAAAAATAAATATATATATATATATATTTTTTACATTACAATTGTAGAATTACAGTACTATTATCTTATATTTTAAACATTAAAAATAAAATTGTGCTTTTTTTTCTTTTTTTTAGGGCTGCACAGTTTGGCCAAAATGTTATAACATAATTATAAGATTTTTATTATTATTATTATTATTATTATTATTATTATTATTATTACTAAAAAAAAAAAATACTAAAATACATTCACAAAAAGTTATATACAAATTTTATTTCACAAGTCAACTGTAAAATTACAATACTATTTTTTTTATGGCAGTTTTATTTTCATAATTTTCCAATGTTAAATCATCAAAGGTTTATTTCTAACTTGCCAAAAATTGTAATTGCCATGTTCTGTGCTTATTTTGATCGAAATCTTATTTTAATGCTAACAAAAGAAGATGTTTGACGCATGTTTTGTTCCTAAATGTGAGCAGATGCAGATGTGAATCATTTACTGTGAACTGAGACGCTGAAAACATCATGAGCTGCTGACGTGTAAATGAACACAGTGCAGATATTTATTAGACTCTGAAGTAAACGCCCACTGCTGTGATTGGCTAACAGTTGTGTATGTTTGACAGTGTGCATTCCTCACAGATGGACGCTGCGGAGATTTAGGTCAAAAACGCATAAATAACTCAATACAGGCAAAGCAATAGTGATCACGTAATGAAATCAGTTACTCAAACTTGTGTTGCGACATTACTGTCTGATCCAATATTTCCAACATAGCATCGTCTTTTAGTTTTACTCTTTCTGAAAATCCCACGTCGAATTGTGCCTCGTTTGTGAATGAATCCGCTGTAAAATGAAATGAACAAAAGTCCAAGTTCTTACTGACGTGGTCTGGATCTTCATTAAAAGTAAAGTTCATTCACTCTTTCCTAACGCTGGGATCAGAAGGAAGGCGATGCAAACACTGTTTTTCCACAGCTTGGCACTGCACAGCGTCTTATTATCTTCAGAGCATCTTTATCATTTGGTTTCTGCGTAGACCTGCGTGTTTTCCTCTTGTTATTTACACTACATGCATGAAACGGTGGGTGGGGCTAAACAGGCAGTGATGTAGAATTGGTGGGTGGAGCTAAACAGGCAGTGATGTAGAATCGGTGGGCGGGGTTAAACAGGTAGTGCTGTAGAATCGGTGGGCGGGGTTAAACAGGTAGTGCTGTAGAATCGGTGGGCGGGGGCTAAACAGGCAAATATGTAGAATCAGTGGGCGGGGCTAATCAGGCAGTGCTGTAGAATCGGTGGGTGGGGATAAACAAGCATTGCTGTAGAATCAGTGGGCGGGGGCTAAACAGGCAGTGCTGAAGAATCAGTGGGCGGAGCTAAACAGGCAGTGATGTAGAATCGGTGGGTGGGGATAAACAAGCAGTGCTGTAGAATCAGTGGGCGGGGCTAATCAGGCAGTGCTGTAGAATCGGTGGGTGGGGATAAACAAGCATTGCTGTAGAATCAGTGGGCGGGGGCTAAACAGGCAGTGCTGAAGAATCAGTGGGCGGAGCTAAACAGGCAGTGATGTAGAATCGGTGGGTGGGGATAAACAAGCAGTGCTGTAGAATCAGTGGGCGGGGCTAAACAGGCAGTGATGTAGAATCGGTGGGTGGGGATAAACAAGCATTGCTGTAGAATCAGTGGGCGGAGCTAAACAGGCAGTGATGTAGAATCGGTGGGTGGGGATAAACAAGCATTGCTGTAGAATCAGTGGGCGGAGCTAAACAGGCAGTGATGTAGAGTCGTTGAGCGGGGCTAATCAGACAGTGATGTAGAATCGGTGGGTGGGAATAAACAGGCAGTGATGTAGAATCGATGGGCGGGGCTAAACAGACAGTGATGTTGACCTTCTTCTGCAGAGGCGGTGCTTATCCACACTATTACATCATAGAGTAGAACATTCCACAAGCTGTGGTTTTTGCAGACTGCCTTCAATATTAACTGAGAAAGTTTTGAAACTTACAGGATGTTTTTATAGTACAGTGACCTATTATATGTCAAAAGATCAAGGGAATTTTGGTTTCTCAGTTCATGACCCCTTTAAATGAAATCCCAGCCTTTGAGATTTGATAATTGCATTAAGCCGTCCTGTGATTTCGGATTGATGTTTATGTTTTGATTCAGCCTGCATTAATGTCTGCTGTTTGTTTTTGGTGAATCGTTAGAGTCGCAGTAAATATTGAGGTCAGCTACTATCGCGCAGCAGCATCTGACGGCCGGTTTGCACCCCTGCCGTGTTTGGGGCGTCCGGCGGCCAGTGAAATGACCTTTATCTGGGCTGATAAACGGCTGCTCTGCTGCCTGCTCTCTTCTCTTTGATTCTGGCTCTGGCTCGGGGTTCCTGATCTTGTTGTGGCGCGGCTCTCGCTGGGAGGAGGCAGACTCGTGGAGGAGCACAGATGTTGTGACAGCGCCTCCTCCTTCAACCGCACACTGATTTCAAAGACACCAAACTAGATCATCTCACCTGATGGGTTTGTGGATTTGTGTTGCGTCAGACATGATTTTGGAGCTTATAATCAGGATGCTTCAAACAGAATATGTTCCTGCCAGAGTCAAATATTATGTTGAAAATATTCCACTATTCATTCATTTGTATAAAACTAGACTCGCTAATATTAATTAATTATAATATTAATGTATATCCTTTTTATTTAAATTAATAATGGTTAAAACAGAGACCAGAAATAAATGTAATGCTGAAAATATTTTATCATCCATGCACATTCTTACATTTTATAAATTAATTATATTATTACACATTACAATAGTAATATTCTAAAATTATGTTGATATATTGTATTTTAATATTATTGTACTTTTTTTTTATTCATCTAATCTAAATCAGTTTTTAAATTATTACACAGGAGACCAGAAAGCTGGATTAAATTTATAATAATAATAATAATAATAATTTTAATTGTATAACAATACTAATATTGTTTTATGATATTATACACTTTATATATATTTTAATTCAATAATAGCTAAAAACAGACCACAAACAGGAAAATGAAAAATAAATCTGAAAATATTTTATCATTCAGACATATGCATATTTTAAAATATCTAATTTTAATATTATAAATTAATAAGGTAATATTATATGAATATTATATTTCACAATATTAATATTTGATAATATTGTATTTTAATAAACATTTATTTTAATATATAGTACAGTGTACTGTACTTTTTTAGATTAATCTACGATTCATTTTATGAATTCATTTCATATTCATTTTATATTCATTTAATGCTTAAAGACAAACTGTGATTTTAAATTATTAGACAGGAGATCAGAAACATGAATTAAATGTAACGATTAGGCATTATAGCTAACAGAAATAAACACAATAAATAAAACCAAAAAATAAATAAACTAAAATAAATAACAAAAATAAGAAATTATTATTAATAATTATTAATAATCTTATATTATTATTATTATTATATAAACCGCATGATTATTATTTTACTATATATATATTTCCCAGCTCAATCCAGCTTTTCTCAAGGTCTGCACTCTAAAAATCTCTTTATTTTAGCAGCAGATATAAAAACAAATGACAAACATTTCGTCTTGCTGCCTTTGATCTCAGTAACTCTATTGTTGTAGTTCCATGTACAACAGCAGAAAATTCTACAAAATTCAAGGGAAACAACAACACATCATGCAAAACATGCCGTTCATACACATTGCACCCAAAAAAAGCTCAATCCAATAAATAAACTAACTAAAATAATAGATATTAAAATGATTAGTATTATTATTAAATATTATTATTATTATTAAATAATATAATTATTTTTGTGGGGGTGATCTAGTTTATTGGACTGAAGTCAGCATGAAATGAAGATGGATGTTTGGTAGATGTTTCTGGTTTTATTGTGAATGATTGTCTCTGGTTGAGTTCAGGGTTGAGGGTCGTTTCTCTGATGTCTTTATGAGATTAATTCTTTCTGGTGAATTCTTTGCAGTTTGATTCTTTATCTGATCCTCATTGTACATCTTACTTTAGTCCGGCCCGATCGATCCTCTCAATTAGATGAGTTCAGATCTGTCAGACGCAGCTTCTCACTGAAGACAGGCAGACAGACGTCTCTCCTGAAAGGAAACACGTCCATCACTTCCTCCGCTCTCCGGTGGTCCCGTCCAAACCTGATGGACAGATGAATCTAATCAAACCGGACCGGCTCTGTGTTTCAGGAGCTTCTCCTCCAATAAAAGCAGAAACGGCTTTATTCACTCAAAGAAGCCACTTTTCCTTGAATCATGTTAAATCTACACAGAGATGAGCGTGTTAATAATTCATGCAGACAGTGGAAGACGACGCTGGCATTTTTGTTGATAGATAATATGTAATTTCTCTCTTGCTCATGGCTGTTATTCCTGAAAACAAGATAGAAAATATGTTTTTTTTCAGAATAAATATCTAAAGAGTGTTTGAAGTGTTTGTTAAGAGAGAAACTCAGGTTATTATCTTCAGACTGAAGTCTCGTTTGCTCAGGTGATTGACGGCTGACCTTGAGTTTCTGACGGCTGACGCTTGGTCAATATCCTCCTTTGTCCAGTCGTACATCAACAGCAGAGGGAATTTTAGCTTATCAATCATTAATATGTAATTAAACGGGAATCCCTCGTGATCTCACGCTGCTGTTGTCTCATTTTCATCAGCTAAATGTTTCATATCACAGTCAATAATAAGAAAAGGAAATAAATTAGTCCATTTTTTATGTAGCTCATGTTTATGATAATCTGTTGAGAGTTTGTTTTGAAGTAACCCAGAGAATGTTATTGTTTAGATGTTTGAAATATCAACTTTGTTAGTCTCAGGATAATAAAAAGTAGACAGCGTTTAGTTTTGGCACTGCATGATAACTGTTATTGACTAGCTGTCATACAGTAACAA
>CM041812.1:29984808-30004808 GCA_023376895.1 Aspiorhynchus laticeps
AGCGACAGATGCTTGAAAAGGTTTGATGTGTTGCCTCCTGTGGAAACACATGATTTATAGCAGCGCTTGCATACAGGTGCAGTAAGGTCAGTTCCTTCACCTTTATCATCTGTTTTGTATTCAAAGTAATGCCATATTTCACTTCTACTGTTCTCTTTATTTATTCATTTTGGGTGCGTTGATAGAGTTTCATCTGTTGTCACATTTACCGGTCGCGCAGCAATTTCGGAAGCGCTGCCACCTACAGATGCACTTCACAACAGCAGCGTATGAAATACTGAATTGAGCAAAATTATGATATCGTACCGTTTGAAATATAATACATACCAGTATTTTTCCAGTTGCTCTATCCATTGTTTGCCGCTCTATGTACCACTCTGTCCAACTCTGTCTCTTTTAGTTCTGTCGCGCTGTCTCTATTCCATCGCTCTATTTATCGCTCTGTCTCTGTCATTATGTCGCTCTACCGTTCCATTAACTATCGTTATGTCATTCTTTCTGTCCTTCTCCACTCTATCACTCTGTCTGTCGTTCTGTCGCTCTACTGTTCCATCATGTTTTAATCGTTCTGATGCTTGATCTAATGCTCTGTCTCTATCGTTCCATCACTCTATCTATTGCTCTGTCTGTCATTCCATCTCTCTATCTATCACTCTCTCTCATTCTGACGCTGTAACATTCCATCGCTTTATCTATCGTTCTGTCACTTTATCCACTGCGTTGCTCTATCTATCACTGTCTCTATCATTCTGTCACTCTACCGATCCATTGCTTTTTCTGTTGTTTCATCGCTCTATCTGTTGCTCTGTCTCTCTATCATTGCATTGCTTTATCTATCATTCTGTCGCTATATATCGCTCTGATTCTACCGTTTCATTTCTCTGTTTATCACTGTCTCTATCACTCTGTCGCTCTACCGTTCCATCACTTTAATTATCATTAGGTCACTCTGTCTGTCGTTCTATCGCTCTACTGTTCCATCACTTTTTAATCGTTCTGTTGCTTGATCTAACGCTCTGTCTCTATCGTTCCATCACTCTATCTATTGCTCTGTCTGTTATTCCATCTCTCTATCTATCACTCTCTCTCATTCTGTCGCTCTACCGTTCCATTGCTTTTTCTGTTGTTTCATCGCTCTATCTGTTGCTCTGTCTCTGTCTCATTGCTTTATCTATTGTTCTGTTGTTCTGTCTTTTCGTTCCATCGCTCTATCACTCTACTGTTCCATTGCTCTGTGTCTGTCGTTCTGCTCTATCACTCTGTCGCTCTACTGTTCTCTTGTTCTGTTGCTCTATCTGTCGCTCTGTCTCAATTTCTCCATCACTTTATCTATCGCCCTGTCGCTCTATCGTTCCATTGCTCTACCTGTTCTTCGATATATTGTTCTATCTATCTATTGTTCTTTCTTTCTGTTGTTCTATTGCTCTGTTTGCTGCCCAAATTCAAGTTCAGTGTAACTTTTTGATGTTAATGCATGTCACACATGTTGGCATCTAATTTGTAGAGCATCTATAAATTTACACCAGAATACTGCGGAGGGTACTCCACTTTTGATGTCAGAAACAAAACATTGCAATTGAAAGGAAGTGTTTGTCTTGCTTTTAAATGTTTGCAGGTGTATTTATTTAGCTTTATTGAATATGCATGATTACGTCGCTTGTTGCATTTTGAATCTGCATTAGCGTTGGTTTGTCAGTCACAACTCATGTTTGATCATTGCTGTACTCAACTTTTATGTTATTTGGAAAAAAATCTGGCTCGTAATTACTCAGACGAGGGGGAAATCATTTAAACAGATTACAATAATGGAATGTTTAGTGATTAATTTTGATGTCGTATATCATAGCAGCAGAGCAAATGTGTTCCCATCGTCCGTGACAGATCGCCGTACGTACGGCTGAAAAAGCGAGCGTGACGTCCAATTGTTGGGAGTGCTCTGATAAAACAGCGTTTGTTAATCTGTCTGTCTAAAGAGGACGGCTACAACTCTAAGCACTCCGATTTTCTCATTATTGGTTTTATCTTAAAAGCAGGAACGAGGCTGGTGAACGCCACAAAGACGGCTCCATCACAATAAGAAATGATGTTTTCTTTCATGTCTGCGGCCCTGAGTGCAGCATGTGAATGGAAGTGTAATTTGGTGGATGTACAGAGGCTGCATCATCTTTTAGGGTAACTACCCGAATAACATTGCTCACCGCCCGGATGCGCTCAGACTGAAAGAATAATGGAGAAACGGGGAGCGAAAGAATGGCGGAGCGACACAAAAGCATTGCTTTCGCGTTCCCAAGCACTCAAAAGAATGAGACCCTCCAAATAATAATTTTGACAACCCCGGGGTGCGGTTAATGTTATGGCAGGGGACCCCATTATACAGCCCCCCTCCTTTCTCAAGAGCACTGATCTAATTATTGCATGTTAAATGGGCATCTGGTAAATGGTGCATATAATGATGCATTTCTAGTGATCTGCATTAAGTGCGCTCTTGTCCTGCTGCAGGCTTTGACACACAAATTGGCCCTCTCAGGCTCGGCCCGTCCTCCATCATGGCTCCGGGCTGACGAGTAACCCCACTTACGACGTGCCCCGGGTCCTCCGCGCAATTAATGAAGTCAGGCCTTTGATTGATTTAGTCCATAACGCGCCGCTCTTGGGGAGTTGAGCAGAGATCACTGAGAAAATGAATTTGGAAAATACATGAGCGAGAACACGTCCTCTCTTGCAGGTGAGTTTATTTGACATTCATATTTATGAAACTGCCAATTTATGATTATTTTCCAATGCTAATTAACAAGTGTGACTCTGAAGTGATGACGTTTGTTCTCCAGCAGTTTGAAATGACCTCTGTTTGCTCGTTACACTGAAAAAAAATCACAAATGACTACAAAGAAATGGCAAGTAACACATTGAAATAAATGTGAAATTAAGTAGAGAGACTGGAATGGTATTTTCACTCTTAAAAATAAAGGTGCTTCACGATGCCACAGAACAACCTTTTTATCTAAATGTGACCCTGGACCACAAAACCAGTCTTATGTCGCTGGGGTATATTTGTAGCAATAGCCAAAAATACATTGTATTGGTCAAAATTATAGATTTTTCTTTTATGCCAAAAATCATTAGGATATTAAGTAAAGATCATGTTCCATGAAGATATTTAGTAAATTTACTACCGTAAATATATCAAAACTTAATTTTTGATTAGTAATATGCATTGCTAAGAACTTCATTTGAACAACTTTAAAGGTGATTTTCTCAATATTTAGATTTTTTTGCACCCTCGGATTCCAGATTTTCAAATAGTTGTATCTCAGCCAAATATTGTCCTATCATAACAAACCATACATCAATGGAAAGATTATTTATTCAGCTTTCATATGATGCATAAATCTCAATTTTTAAAAAAAATGACCCTTATGACTGGTTTTGTGGTTCAGGGTCACAAATGGTTCCATAAAGAGCCTTTAACATCTGAAGAATCTTTCTGTGTCACAAAAGCTTCTTTGTGGTGAAAGAAGGTTCTTCAGATTATAAAAAGGTAAAAAAGAGATGGTTCTTTGGCTGAATGGTTCTTCTGTGGCATCGCTGTGAAGAAGCTTTTAAGCACTTTTATTTTTATTATTAACAGGAATATACTGAATACTAGTGGTCACTTTGTTAACAAAAACTATGACGAAAAATATTTGTTGGGTACATTTTTCCATGACTAAGACGTGATGAGAGTGACATCATTAAACACTAACTGTGATTATATCAATATGCAATATCATTGAAAAAAAAAAAACGAGATGACTATGTAGTTTAAATTCCCCAGGTCAGAGCCTCTCCGTGAAACAAAGACACATTATCTGGCCAGTTTTTAATTTATCTTCACAACCTGGCAACTATTCGCACATGCTTACAGTTTTCGCTTTCATAATGTAGAATGTGTTTGTATTTCTGTATATATCTATAATGTATATCATCTGTATCTAACAAATCAGGAAACTAGATGATAATTTTGAGCAAAATAATTGTTAAATATTAGTTTAAGCATTATGCAGCATGTCTAAAATTTTAATTGTCTAAAACTAGAGTAAAATTCCCAGACTTTTACCGCCAGTTTAACAAACAAGGTTTAGGCCTAATCCCAGACTAAAATGTAAGTGAGCTGTTTCAACTGAAAGAAAGTTGCACTAACTGATCTTAAAATATATCAGTGCCTTTGTTTTGTCTCAAGATGCACACTAGTAATGTTTGTTTCTAAGGCATGCTTATAAAAACTACTTAAATGTCCTAATTGTACTATTGCCTAATCCTGGCTTAACCTAAACCCTGTCTGTGAAACCAGGCCTATGTCACACAGGACAGGTTGACTAAATATGATAAAATCTAAAAAGGACATTTGAAACAGGACTAAAACTAAAACTACTGTAAACTGGCTCAGTGACCAGAGACGGGACATTAGCGGAGCACTGCAATCAGAAATACCATTTTTTAGCTTTCTCTGCCAAAATATTTAGGTTTCAGAACGAGGCCGTCTGTGGTAACATTCAAGACTCAAATGAGTATCAAACTGTGGCCGTGCTGATTGATGGTCCTAGATTTATTAACATAGTAAATCAAGAAATATCAAACAAAAAGATCCAGTTTCTGCAATCAGAGCCAAACGGCAACAAAAATGACATAAATAAACTCAGGACACGATACACAGCCGGTCTTTGAAGGAGACGTTCGCTCACATAAATGAAAATTCTGCCATTATTTACAGTCGTTTTAAACCTGAATGCTGTTTTTTTTTTTTTTTGTCAAAAGGGAAAATGTTAAGGAATCTTTACAGAGCTTTTGTTTCTCCATACAGTGACAGAGACGATGCTGTGAAGCTTTAGAAATGACAGAAAGCACTTAAAGTCGTCCATTAATGCTGTAAGTCCATTATGTAGGTCTAGTCATGAAGGTTTTTGTTGATGTATGGCATCATTTATTTATTAGCAGCACTTCACTTGCTTCTTTTTAATGATTTTATTCTTTAAAGAAAATAATAATAATTTAAGGCTGTTGCAAATGGGGCAACTACTTTGTTTTTATCTTTGTGAAATATATTTAATATTTTTATAATTTGTTTAGCAAAAACAGCAAACCCTGTGGGAAACACATGGCAAACCTTTAATGCTGTGCTATATTAGTATCTTTGAGATATTATTATAGTTTTTATTATTTTGATGTTATTATAGTTTTTATTATTTTGAGATTTCATTTGAATATTTTCCATTTTCATTTGAATTATTTCAAGTTTTAGTATTTTTTATTTGTTTTATGTATGCCTATATAATTTATTTATTTTTATTTCAGTTTTAGTGATTTTAGTACAAGAAAATTAAAATGTAAATTTTGTTTTTACTTAAAAATGTTGTTAAAGTTTTGTTGTTTTATCACATTTAGTAGTTTTAGTTTATTTCATATGTGTCTATATAGTTTGTCATTATATATGTGTGTGTGTGTGTGTGTACTGTATATATATATATATATATATATATATATATTAGTGCTGTCAAACGATTAATCGCATTCAAAATAAAAGTGTGTTCTGTGTATATTTATTATGTATATATAAATACACACACACATATAGTACATATTTTGAAAATATTTACATGTATTTACATTTCTATAATTATATTCATATAATTTATATTATGAATAAATATATTTGATATATAAAAATAACATATTATGTAAACAAAAAGTTTTATTTTGGATGCGATTAATCATTTGACAGCACTAATATATATAATTGATATGTTATAATTAAGTTTTATTTTATTTTATTTCATTTAATGTCTATTTTATTTCAAGTAGCAAAAATGTTGTTGTTTTTTATGGTTTTATTTTCAGGTTTAGTTTTAGTTAACTATAATAACTCTGCTTTGATGCAAACTTTGCTACAAATAACCAGTTTTTTCAAGCATGGCTCTTCTCTGTCCCAGAGCTCTTGAACTTTATAACCTACTGTTTATTTATTTTAAGGTAAAACATTTTTATGAAACCATTTGGATCTATTAATTAGATGAGTTCCACAGTATCAATGTTCTGGACATGCTCATGTCTGTGTGTTTGAGGTGTGCACGTCTCTCCTGCAGTGCTGTGAGCTGACCTTTCCTCGTATCATCGCCAATCATATTATTAACTTTATGAGCCTTGATTTACAGAACATGCCCTGCGCTGATATCCGCTCTAAATGTCGGGACAAGGACTCATTAAAAGACCTTTAAACGAGGCTTTAGAATCCGGCCTGTCTTTGTTTTATTTGTCTGCTGCTTAATTAGAGAGGATCATCTGCTGCATAAAGAGCACGAACCAACAAAGCCCATAATACTGCTGGAGCACAAACTCTCATATCCATCCATATATGATTACATACAATAACACACACAGTCTGTGCTCACACACACATCCACGGAGGTGTTATATTGAAATATTGTGGCTAATTTACAATAACTGCAGTCATATCTCCAGATGAACACTTTCTGGACTGAAGCAGCTCAGCTTTACTTGATTCTCCATCAATCATGTTTTAGTCTCAAATCTGATCATCAGGATCTTTTGAGGAGCTTTACTTTCACTGTTCCTCAGCGGAGGAATGATCTTCATCTCACATCTTCTGAGGAGCCTTTATTTCTTCATCTCTCAATCAGCATTGCATTATATGTTTGGATCATTTACATCTCATCTTACTAAGATATATTTATAAGACATATAGAGCTGATATTTAGATCATTTTATGTCAGTATCTGCTGTACTGTTATAAACATCTCATTAATTTACATTACAAGCATCAGAATATCATCATTTAAATATCAGCATCTGCAGCAGAGTTTGCTGAGTTTGAGTCTCTGAATAAAATTGAAATGTTTTTCCTCCATATTCTCACTGTATCAGAATATATGAGCCTGATGCATTAAAATACATCACATAAAATGCATATGCAAAATTTTCATAAAAAATGTTTTGTCCAAAGGTTCAGTCAATGCTTCCATTTAAAATAAAATGGATTTTTTTGGACTACTATTTCATATGTCAGGCTTTTCAGGGTTAAAGCTGCATTAAACATGGCACATCCATTTATTTCTTTATAAATCAGTTGTGCATCAGCACACGCGCTTTTCTCAAGTAAACACATACATTTACACAAAATACAGATGAAACAGCATCACTACTTCTAACATGCACATGCACTGAAGTGTTTGTTGCCTGCTGTCGTTTCTCTCAGTGCTCTTGGCTTCATTTATCATCCATGTGCCTTTAAAATCTGTGCAGGAGAAGTGAGTTTGTGACATAACAGATGGATGTGGATGAGAAGAGGCCAGTGAATGATCATGTGTCTCCTCCTCCTGATCTGTCCGTTTAATGAGACTGAACTACAGGGGGCCGATCGCACGCTTACGATTGATAAAGCCACGCGGCTGTGTTTCTCTGAATCACTGATGGGTTCCTCAGAGAGCGGATCTGCGTCTCTGTGCCGTGGCTGGAGTTCTTTATTAGCGTGACTGTGACCTTTCTGCTCGGATCGGGCTGCTGGGATTCTCGCGGCGGCTGTGAACTCGTTGGGTTTTTATCGGCCGCTGCAGAGAAGCAGAAGCCTTGCTTTTGTCTCTTCAAAACTGATTAATGAGTCCCGACGCTTTACAGAAACACACAGAAAATATGCATGGAAATCAAGCTTAATAATGTAGAGTTAATTACAAGAGCTGGCGCTGAAAATCACCACACGAGGCAGCAGAGAGTTAACAATGCTTTTGTTAATTAAAAGAAGATTTGGTAACACTTTATTTTAAGGTACACGTTACATGTACTTACTATTATAATAACAATTAATTATGCATAATTACATGCAAGTAACCCTAAACCAAGCCCTAATCCTAACCATATAGTAAGTACATGTAGTTAATTAATAGTACACTGTAACATGGACACCTTAAAATAAAGTAACCAAATGATTATTTGACATTATTTACTCTACTCTTATGTTGATCCAAACACGTAATATTTTAAAGCCCAAACCCATATACTGCTTTTAATTCTTCAGGATGTTATACTCCAAGTCTTCTGAAGTCAAATGATGCTTTATGTGAAGAACAGACTCTAATTAAAGCACTTCACTAATTATCTTCTTCTTTGTAGCTCTCAGATCTCATGTTCATTTTCAGACGTTCAGTTATGAAAACCAGTGACATTTTTCATCATGTTTTAATTTGAATGCTTATGTAAAATTTGATTGAATAATGAGAATATTGAGCTGTTCCTCACACATAGACTAAAGTCATACAGACTGTTCTTAATGGTGTCTAAGTTTGGGGTCAGAAAGAAATTAATGCTTTTATTCATCACGGATGCATTAAATTGATCAAAAATGACAGTAAAGACTATTGTAATGTTACAAAAGATTTATATTTCAAATAAATGCTGTTCTTTTGAACTTTCTATTCATCTGTGAATCTTGAAAAATAAAATCCATCACAGTTTCCATAAAAATATTGGGCAGCACAACTGTTTTCAACATTATAATAATCAGAAATGTTTCTTGAGCAGCAAATCAGCATATTATTATGATTTCTGAAGATCATGTGACACTGAAGACTGGAGTATCATTTGAATGCAGCCTTGGTGAGCAGAAGAGACTCTTTCAAAAACATTACAATCTCTAAAAACCCAAGGTTTTGAACAGTAGTGTATTTAAAAATAAGCGCTTTAACATTATGTTTGCTTTCGTGTTTCACAGGGAAAAGAACAGCATGTAGGTTTGGAATAATGTGACGGTGAGTAAACAATAACAGAATCTGAACTGTTGCTTTAACTATCCGGTTGTTTGTTCCTCACTGGACCTGACTGGACCTCCATTCGTCATGACAGTACCAGAATGCACGGTTTCGCCTCTACAGCGATTTGGCACAGCTCGTTTTTATTTCCCATGAACAGAAATGTCTTCACACTTCTGTGAGGATGATCATCAGTGAATCTCGATGCGATTGATTAATGGCTGACATGCCGTCAGAGCAAGCGCTCATTGTGCTTCTAATGGACGTATCAGTCACACGTCTGCTGTTCAAATTAGACGTCATTAATTGTGACAGGCGCTGTGACGGTGTCGTGGTGAAGGGCCAAACTGATTAAATGCTTAATTTTGTGGGGACACGAGAACCAAGAGGCTTTGTTTTGTTTATTTGGTGAGCTCATGCATATTTATGATTATTCATGTTGGGTCACCTAAACCATCTAATCTGGGGCATTTCGTGCACTGCTTCTGATATGACATGCTTCAGCGTTAACCCACAAATCCTTGCTGTTTTCACTCTTGAAAATCATGATGATGGCAGTTTTAAACTGTTATGTTTCATTTGAGTATCAGCTTTGTCTCATGAGAAATTTTTGAGCTCATTTTGAACTTTTTAGTCGAATCACAGCACAGTTCGAGACATGCATGTGAAGTCACTGGGACATATTTTTTATCTCACAGAATTTCAGCAAATGTCCCCATTTGATTGTGTTGCTGTCTATGAGAAATAACTGAGCTAGTAATGAGATCTCATATGAGAAAATCATAATGATGCAATTTTAAACTGTTACAAAATACAACTAGTACCACAGCCCCAAAGGAGAATGTTATTACTCAGTTATGTCTCATTTGTGTATCAGCTTTGCCTCATCAGTGATAAAAAACAGACCTAAATGAGTCCCTATTACTCATTCAGTAAGAGTCTAGAGCTATAAATGAATGTAGAGCAGCTCATCTCAATATGAGAAAAGTTTGAGCTTATGTTGAGACTTTTAATTTGTATCTTGGCAAATGTGAGCACAGTTTGAGAAATAGTTGAGATCTCTTCTGAAACTCACACGTGAGATTACTTTTTATGGGATATGAATTCAGCAAATGTTTCTATTCGACTGCATTGCTGTCTTTGAGGAATAACTGAGCTAGTGAAGACATCTCATATGTGAAAATCATGATGACCTGATTTAAAACTGTTAGAAAGTGTACTAAATTACCAGAGGAGAATGTTATTGCTCAGTTGTGTCTCATTTGAGTATTATTTGTCTCAGATGTTTCTCCTGAAATTTCTCAGAAATAAAAACGGACCTAATTGAGTCACTAGTTGCCATCTAGTAATAGTATAGTTCTATAAAATGAATGTAGTGCAGTTAAATCATTGATGAGAAATGTTTGAGGTCATTTTGAGACTTTTCATTGGTATGTTGGCAAAGCTAAGCATCGTTTGAGACATTGTTGAGATCTCTTCTGGAACTCGCAGGTGTGATTGCTGTTTTTTTTTTTTCAGGAACGTCTCATTTAGGTGAGAAGTAACTGAGCTAGTAAAGAGATCTCATATGAGAAAATCATGATGAGGCTATGTTAAACTGTTAGAAAGTGTAACTAGGACTAAATTCCCAGAAGAGAATGTTATTGCTCAGTTATGTCTCATTTGAGGATCACCTTTGTCTCGGATGTTTCTTCTGAAATTTCTCAGAAATAATAACAGACCTAAGACCTAGGAAAAGCACACAAGGGAGTCATTTTTAGAGATAAATAAAATTATGATTTGAAACACAATACTTTCTTTACTGAGATGAATATCTCTGTTCTGAGACAGTCGGATAGTATTATACAGCCTAGAATGTGCCGTCTGTCTATAATCACTAAAAGCTGTTACTCACTTCAGTTCATTACGATCTCATGACGTTCCGTTAATAAGCTCTCTACACTGCACAATGAATTTCTTATTTACATCATATCTACACTGTAAAAAAAAAAAAAGAAAGTTGAGAGAACTCAAAAATCTCCTACAAAAATAAGTTGAGAAAACTCAAAAATCTGCTGAAGCAGGTTGCCTTAAACTTTTAAGTTTACACTTTTTTTTTTTTACAGTGTACACATTGTTATAATGAGAGGATTCCCGAGCTTGCAGAACTCAGCACTTGACAAAAACTCTGCATTTTGAGCGGTGAGTGGATTCTAAACACTTCTGGTCATTGTGTTCAAAAAAACAACTCAACTCTCAACTCAACTTTATTGTCATTCTTCCACATACACAGTATACAGAAGAGCGAAATGTTGTTTCTGACGGACCAAGGTGCAAAGACACTGACAATAAACTATACACACGTGTTCATGACAACAGGAATTAAACATAAGAGCACATTAAACATAACGAGCAATAAACATGACGAGCACATTAAACATAACAAGGGCAGAATTGTTGAATGAGGTAGAAATGTAAAAAAGTAGGAATGTAAGAACAGATATGTCTGTGATTGGCTACATTACTCAACGTGCAAATATGTTTCAGCAATATCAGTCAATATAAGTCCACCCCTGAGTACAGTAAGATCTCAAATCATTGATGAGAAATGTTTGAGCTTCTATCATTGATATCTTGGCAAATATGAGCACGGATTGAGACATTGCTGAGATCTCTTCTGAAACGTCTCCATTTGAGTGAGAAAGAACTGAGCTAGTACAGAGATCTCATGTGTCAAAATCATGGTGATGCAATTTTAAAGTAGTTTACAGTAAGAGTATAGAGCAATAAAATGAATGTAGAGCAGCTTATCTCAATATGAGTGCATACAGAGACTTGATATCTTGACAAATATGAGCACAGTTTGAGACACTGAAACTCACGTCTCAATTTGAGTGAGAAATAACTGAGCTAGTACAGAGATCTCACGTGAAAACCATGATGATGCAATTTTAATGTTATTGCTCAGTTATGTTTCATTTGAGTATGAACTTTGTCTAAGCGTTTGAGCTTATTGGGATTTTCAGTTGGTATCTTGGCAAACATGAGAACAGTTTGAGACATTGTTGAGATCTCTTCTGGAACTCGCATGTGAGATAACTCAGCTCTTTTTTTAGTAAACGTCTCCATTTGAGTGACAGATTACAGAGATCTCATGTGAAAATCACGATGATGCAATGGTAACGTTATTGCTCAGTTATGTTTCATTTGAGTATCAACTTTGTCTCAGTTGTTTCTAATGAAATTCCAACCCAAATGATTAACTACATTCTATAAAATGCTGGGTTAAATACAACACAGCGCTGGGTAAAACATGGACGAACCCAGCGATTGGGTTGTTTAGACCCAGCGGTTGGGTTACTGAAGGTTGGGTTCAACATTTAACCCAACTGTTGGTTGAAAACAACCCAGCATGTGTTCTGTCCAATATTTACCCAGCACTGGGTTGTATTTAACCAAGCATTTCTTAGAGTGTAGTATAGTATAGAGCTCAAATCATTGATGAGAAATGTTAGAGCGTATATTGGCAAACATGGGAACAGTTTGAGACATTGAGATCTCTTCTGGAGCTCGCATGTGAGATACCTCAGCTCTTTTTTTTTCAGGAAATGTTTCCATTCGAGTTAATGCTCTTCTTCCTCGTTTAGATGTCCACTCGCTGAAAGAGCCCATTGTGTGTGTTTTGCGTAAAATTGGCACGGCCTCCGTCACGCCAACTTTCTCAGTCCGTCTCGTCTGCCCACGAACACAAAGGCCAGTCGGCCGGCCTGATTTTTGAACAAAAGCGAGAGCAGGATGGTGGAAGCGGAGCCTCTCGCAGCAGCTCCACGTTTGGGGCCCGTCCGTGGCAGACTGGAGCTGCACACTTGAGTGGCTCCGCTCGCTGATGGCAACTGACACACGCTGTTATTAAGACACATCAACAGTTGGAGCCGGAGTCGACACGCGGAGGGGTGTGGAGCCGAGGCGACGGTCCTGTTTCTAAACCCCGTCGGGTCCCTCACCTGTCTCTCTGGTGCGGGGCCAAAGCGCGCCGTGCGGCCCCTAAAGCCGGTCGGCTCCGGTACGCTCCAGTGGAGCTGCGGCTCTGGAACAGGGCTGGAGACAGCTCGTCTCTCCATCCCGCCTAGAGCGCTGCACATGTCGGCCCAGCAGCGGGACGAGCTTGTTTTGGCGAGGCAGAGATGCTGAGTCTTGCATCCGACCTCAAAAAACAGCAGAAAATCAAGTTTTTATGATATTGTCCTGCAGCTTCCTTAGCAGTCATCAGTTTGTCCGGCACTCGCTCAGCAGATTATGCAGAAAATTATTTCCTTACTTAGTATTTTTGTCTTGTTTTCTAGTATAAATATCTGAACATTCTTGAATCAAGATGCATTTACTTGACAAGTAAAATGATTTAAGATATTAAGTCTTGATTTTTTTCTAAATTTGGCGTTTCCATCACTTGATACTTCAAAATGAGCATAAAAACAGGGTGATGGAAACATAGCTAATGATGCAGTTTTGTGCAATTTTACACTGCAAACAATGGCTTTCTTCCTCAGTATTTTTGTCTTGTTTTCTAGTATAAATATCTAAACATTCTTGAATCAAGATACATTTACTGAATATATTAAGTCTTGTTTTCTGAAAAATGGTTTGAAATTAAGTGAGTTTTTGCTTAAAGCAAGAAAAAAGTATATATCTGCCAATGAGGTCAGAAAAATAAATGTAATTCAAAGAGGAAACAAGACTATTTTTCTGTCACCACTGACAGATATTTTTCTTGTTTTAAGCAAAAACACTTAAAAGCTTATTTTCTGATGTCATTTTACATCTCCAGTAAATGCATCTTGATTTAATAACGTATAGATATGTGTACTGAAAACAAGGCAACAGTACTAAGTAAGATTTGCCACAATCTGAACTGCTATGAACAAAAGAAAGTCAGTGATGCTATAAAGACTCGCTCAGCAGATTATATAGTTTTCTGCTTGGACTGAATCCAAAGCCGTGCCGTTTTGATAACGTACCAACAGATGTTTGTGTTACGAGAGCCATCGCTCTGAAAATGATGCTTATGAAGGAAGTTGCCTTTTACCCTTTCGAGTGCCATAAATTATCATGCATATAAACAACTGCTTTTATCGCATCGTAATGAGACCGAATGAGGATGACATGTTAAAGAGCATCAGTGGAATTAAAATGCATAAATCTATAGAAAAGGGACGTTAATATGATAAATCACAATGATCAGAGTGCATGTGTCATGAGGAACGGTGTGTCAGATCATCTCTCTTTCTTCTGATGGATCTGTCTGAACATCCACACGACAAGAATCACTTCAAGAAGGTATTTAAGAATAAATTTAAGAATTTAGCTTTTTATAGTTCTCACATAGCCAGATGTACACTACCAGTCAATCATTTGGAATAATTAAGACTTTGTAATGGGTTTGTAAGAAGTCGGCTGCATTTATTTGATCAAAAATACAGTGTAATATTATTACAATTTAATATAGCTGTTCAGATTCTGTTATTGTTTACTCACCGTCACATTGTTCCAAACCTGCATGATGTTCTTTTCCCTGTGAAACATGAGAGCAATAATAATGTTAAAGCGTTTATTTCTACAGACACGACTGTTCAAAACCTTGGGTTCGGTAAGATTGTAATGTTTTTGAAAGAGTCTCTTCTGCTCACCGAAGCTGCATTTATATGATCAAAAACACATAAAAAAATGAGAAATAGTATTATGATGCAAAATAACTGTTTTTTTCATGTGGATTTCTGTTAAAATGTAATTTATTGAATTGAATTTTCAGCTTCATTACTCCAGTCTTCAGTGTCCCTTCAGAAATCATAATAATATGCTGATTTGCTGCTCAAGAAACATTTCTGATTATTATAATGTTGAAAACAGTTGTGCTGCACAATATTTTTGTGGAAATGGTGATACATTTTATTTTTCAGGATTCACAGATGAATAGAAAGTTCAAAAGAACAGCATTTATTTAAAACCTAAATCTTTTGTAACATAATAAATGTCTTTACTGGCATTTTAGATCAATTTAATACATCCTTGATGAATAAAAGTATTTTTTCTTACCCCAAACTTTTAAATGGGAGTGTATCACGAAATTAGTTTTTCCACAATTAGAAAAAAATATAATATTTTTTATTAAAAAACAGCAAATGGCACTGAGTATAAAACAATACAAAAAATATTTTACATCAAAATCAGTGTTTTTTTTAATGCCACAGAGAAACAGCATTCAAGTTGGAATAAATTTGAATTATAAGATGAAGTTTTTGTGATTTTAAACAGCAAACAATGTTTTTTTTCCTCAGTATTTTTGTCTTGTTTTCCAGTACAAATATACATTCTTGAATCAAGATACATTTACTTGAGAAGCAAAAAGACTGAATAGATGAATTCAAAGGCTAAACCAGATGATTTTTCTTCCCCCATTGGCAGATATTTTTTGCTTGTTTAAAGGAAAAGCTAACAAATTTTTGATATTTTTTACAGAAAACAAGACATAATAGCTTAAGTCATTTTACTTATACAGTAAATTCATCTTGATTCAAGAATGTTTAGATATTTATACTAGAAAACAAGACAAAAATACTAAGTAAGAGAATAGTTTTTGCAGTTTCACATTAAATACAAAGTCATTCCTATTAAAAATATTTTATGCATGACACCCATGTCTGCTACTTAAGTAAAAAGTTGGGTTTTTATGCATAGTTAATAAATGACACTATTAGACTACTTTGCCCATCACCCATTATAGATCAACTAACATAACCTATAAAGGTGCAAAATTCATGTACTTACACATATTTGAGAATCGAGATATTTCATGATATGTGACCCTGGAGCACAAAAGCAGTCATCAGTAACACAGGTATATTTGTAGCAATAGCCAACAATACACTGTATGGGTCAAAATTATACATTTTTCTTTTATGCCAAAAATCATTAGGATATTAAGTAAAGATCATGTTCCTTGAAGATATTTTGTACATTTCCTACCGTAAATATATCAAAACTTAATTTCTGATTAGTAATATGCATTGCTAAGAACTTCATTTGAACAACTTTAAAGATGATTTTCTCAATATTTAGATTTTTTTGCACCCTCAGATTCCAGATTTACAAATATTGTCCTATCATAACAAACCATACATCAATGGAAAGCTTACTTATTCAGCTTTCAGATGATGTATAAATCTCAATTTAAAAAAAATGTACCCTTATGACTGATTTTGTGGTCCAGGGTCACATATTTGAGAATCGAGATATGTGATGATATAGTTAACACGTTTGGGAATAAAAAGTGATGCAGTGTCGTGTGTTTTTTGCTCACTTCACCAGCAAACAAACCGAGTGGACATGGGTTTCAGTTCCTCTCTCCGGTCCGCTGGGAACGCTTGGGGAAGAGCTCTGCGCTGAAGGTCACCTCTGGAGTACCGGAGCCTCTCGAATTCATCACCTGGCATTGCCATGGAGATGTCCTGCACTACATCAGCCGGAGCCGCTCGGGACACAGGTGTGCTTCCCTCACGGTGAATAATTGACCTGACGCCAGAGGAACAGAGAGGTCGTCTCCTCCAATGACAGAGCAGACACCCCAAAGCCTGTTTCCACAGTCCAGCAATCAGAGCGCAGCCCTGACTGAATAATAACCTAGACTTCTGAGGCTCCTTTTGCATATTGCATATCTAATAGCAGACCTTATAAATCCGGTTTTCTCTGAAACACTGCGCGAGATGAAAGTTGTGAACTCACCGTTACTTAATGGTCATGCTCAGCAGAGCAGTAAATATAGTTTGGCTCGAGAGCGTCGGACTGTGTCACACATTCACTCTCAATCTCCTCCTGTTCACCGCTACATACAGACACTTTCATAATCAGGTCATGTTGAGGAAACCGCCTCTTATTTTTGGGGGGTCTGGCAGGAATATTATACAGAACAAACCATGCATGGTTTAGGAATAGGAAGCTTTATTCTAGCTACTCCCAAAAAAATAAAATAATAATAATTGCATTGGCCTGTTGGCGGAGCTAGAGAGCAGATATTTTGGTTCTGTTTAATGCAATTGGTTGTGCAACTTGAATTGAGGTGGCAAACACCCCGGCTCTGGTCTTAAGTGCTCTTGCTCGCAGCTGTATTTTCTGTTTGAAAACATTAGCGTGTGACATTTGCTGTGCATTAACTACAGTCACATACATTCATGTTCATCATGCCGTGTGTGGAATGTCAGAGTAATATAATTACACCAGACAGCCGTCCACCTCTAGTACTCTAATGAATTTCTGACTTGGCAAAGACTGATGCCTGAATATGGGGTAATTGTCAACTGATGTATGACACCATATTAAGATCCCTGCATTAGCATGTCAGAATATATAAATGGAAATGCATTAAAGAGTCAGAAGATGCCAGCCATCGTAATACAGAGAATGATGCACGCGCTCAGTGAGAATTCAGAGAAGAGCTGCAGGACCGTATTAAAGAGATAGTTCACCCAAAAATGAATATTTGCTGAAAACGTGCTCACTTTCAGATCATCCGAGATTAGGATGAGTTTGTTTCTTCATCAGGTTTGTAGAAATGTGTCTCTGCATCAGTGTCTCAGCAATGGATGCTCTGCAGTGAATGGGTGCCGTCAGAATGAGAGTCTGATAAAAACATCACAATAATCCACAGTCCTCCAGTCAATGGAATTTTTTTTTTTCTGAAACATCTTGATTCAATGTTCATATGACGTATTTTTAAATGTTGCTACTTGTTTCAGAACGTTCAGAGAACATTCAAAAGTAACGTTCCCATGATGTTTGCAAAATTACTAAATGGAATATTCCCTTTATGTTCACGTGACCACAATAAAATGTTTTTGAAATATTTAAAACTGGACATTTTAAATGTTCAGAGAACATAAATTTTTATAACTTAATAAGAATGTTAGTAAAATGTTCTAAACATTTTTTTGTTAGGTGAGGCATGGTTTAAAGTTAAAAACGTCTTAATGCTGGATTTGTTTCAGCTTTTGTCTTCTCCAGATGTTAACTGATGGACTGGAGTGGTGTGGATTATTGTGATGTTTTTATCAGCTGTTTGGACTCTCATTCTGACGGCACCCATTCACTGCAGAGCATCCATTGCTGACACACTGATGCAATGCTACATTTCTCCAAACCTGATGAAGAAACAAACTCATCTACATCTCGGATGGCCTGAGGGTGAGCACATTTAATATTAAAATCACTGTGACCAAATCAAAGAGTCCTGATATTTTCTGTAGATGTGCACAGAATGAATGATTTAATTAGTCAGTAATTCTAACAGAAACCTGCAGCTTTCCTCTGCAGTGAAATGGTTCTTGTCCGTCGACTGACACGAGCTTCACGTGATGGAGATGCAGGAGAACAACTGTGAATGTGGCCACATATCATCAGCGGGGTCAGATTGAGTCAGCGTGAACATCAATCACAATCACGATCGCCTCCAATTACGCTCCCCTTGAAAAGCACCATGGGTAACGTAACATCATTTCTATTGACTGTTGTGATGCCGAGGAGACAGAGTCCTCGCATTAATACAATTGATGATGACGTTTGTCATTTTTCCTCATAATTCCACATCATGAGGGTGTCACCTGAAAAAGTCTTTTTGAGCACAAGCTGTTTACTTGCACTCACTGTTGCTTTAGTACAAATAACACACTGCTTCTATTCAGTGATATTTAGTGTCTCATATATACAGTATATAGAGAGAGATTCTTAAATTACTTTTGAAATTTCAGTTTTCATTTTACTATTAGTCATTTTGTGCTTGTCATTTTTATTGTTTCCATATTGTTTTAATTTATTTTTATTTCAGTTTTAGTCATTTTAACATTTCAGATCTTCAGGTTTATTTTTTTCAGTTTTATTTATGTTAATTTTCAAGGCAACATTTAATATTTGTTTTATTTCAGCTTTATTTCTTCATTTATAAATCTTTATATATCTTTATTATGTGCTTTTTTATTTTATTAGTTTTTTTTTCTTTCTTTGTAGATTTTATTTTTTCAATTTTAATATTGTTTTCATTTTATTTCAGCTTTATTTCTTTATTTATAAATCTTTAGCTCTAAATATTCATTCATAAAATGTTTTTTATTTTTTTATTTTTTATAGCTTTATTATTATTATTATTAGCATTATTATTGTTGCTGTTATTGTTATTAAAAATTAAATTAATTTATTTGTGTATATATATATATATATATATATATATATAGTCTTTTTTATTTACTGATTTTAGTGTTTAGTTTTAGAAATTTTGTAATTTTTTAATAATATTGTATTATATTATTGTATAATAAATTTTAATAATAATTAAATTTTTTATTTATTATTTTTATTTATTATTATTATTAGCATTATTATTGTTTGTTATTGTTATTAAAAAGAAAATTAATTTATTTGTGTATATATATATATATATATATATATATATATATATATATATATATAATATATATATATTCTTTTTTAATTTTATGATTTTAGTGTTTAAGTTTTAGTAATTTTTGTAATTTTTTATAATATTGTATTATATTATTGTATAATAAATTTTAATAATAAATTATTATTTTTTATTTATTCATTTTTAGCTTTATTATTATTGTTATTAAAAAGAAAATTAAATGTATTTGTGTATGTATATTTATTAGTAAATATTAATTTGTAATTATTGATTTTGAAAGTTTTAGTTTAGTTAATAATAACAAAAGTACCTTACTGTACAGCATCTATCACTATTTGCACAGTCTAAATAAGATCCATGTCTGAATCAACTAAATTATCAACGGGTTAACAGCAGTTTTAAGGTTCAGAACAAGTCAAAACATCTCTGTATAGTAACTAGTGTATCTTTTTATGCTGTTTGATGTCAAAAAACAAACGTAATGTGCAATTTTATGTTAATGTATAATTGTGTAAACCTAAAAGGTATGCTAAACCGTCCCTAATTCGCTTGCATTATTAATGTTCTGTAGCGTGTGGTGTCACTTACTGCTAAAAGCCCAGTGAGCTGCTATTTAAAGATCTTCATGACTCTTCCGGTTCGTTCTGAAGGTTGTTGTTTTTCACGCTAAACGTCTGTGATTGAATCCTTTAGTTTGTGATCAAGCGTTTCACACATAATGGACGTCCAGCACAAGTCAAATCCGTCTCGGTGCACCGTCCACA
>CM041812.1:30009808-30012308 GCA_023376895.1 Aspiorhynchus laticeps
TCTGTCTGTCTGCAGCTGTATTCCCACCTGTCTCTCTTCACTCGAGACGCAGCTAATTGATAAGCACGATAAACACATTTACAATTCCGATGGCAAAAGGCCAGTGTCTCATTTCCATAAAAGTGCAAGAGAAGAAAACATCGGGTGCTACTGTAGATGACGATGAAATCTGATGGAATATTATCTAATATTAATGCAAACTATCCGTTCACCTGTAAATGCAAACGAGGTTTGGGTTAGCGGTCAGAATACAGTTGAGAGAAAACGCGAGGGATTTGATTGTGTGTGAAATGAAGATCAGTACAGAACTTGGTAAAGTCTAAGAAAAAGTCTTCAGATTTATTCTCGCAGACTTCATCTGTCAGTCGTCGTCAGAATACAGATTAAACTTTCTAAACTGTTTATAAAAACTAGTCCATTTTTAATTGGATATAACTTTCTATCAGCACTAAATAAAGTTTTATGATGCATTCTGGGTTTACCCCTTGAACTTTTGTATCCAGTTTTAAGATAGAAGTAAATTGAACAGCTTGAATTGTAAAGGTTTTTAACTTTAAAATAGTTTAAAAAGCTTGATGTTTTAAGTTTAAAGTAGATTTAATAGTTTAAAATGTAAAGGTTTTAAGTTTGAAGTAGTTTTAAAAGACAGAAGTCTCAATGTTTTAATTTAAGTGCTTGAGAGTAAAAGTAAGAGCTTTAAAGATTGAAGGTTTTAAGTTTTTTAGTAGCTTGAAGTTTAAAGGTTTTAAGTTTAGACTAGTTTAAAAATCTTGACACTGCAAAAAAAGTATTCTATTAGTGTTTTTGTCTTGTTTTCTAGTATAAATATCTAAAAATTCTTGAATCAAGATGAATTTATTGTACAAGTAAAATTACTAAGATATTGTATTTTGCTTGTTTTAAGCAAAAACTAACAAATTTTTTATACTTTTATTAGAAAACAAGATTTAATATCTTAAATTATTTTACTTGTCAAGTAAACGCATCTTGATTCAAGAATGTTTAGATATTTATACTAGAAAACAAGACAAAAATACTAAGAAAATCATTTTTTGCAGTGAATTAAAAGGGTTTTGAGTTTAATAGTTTGAAATTTGAATGTTTTAAGTAAATTTTATAAATTAAAGTTTTAAGTTTTAACCATTTATAAGAATTAAGTTAATTTAATAGCTTGAAAAATTAATGTTTAAAGTAGTTTTAAAAGATGGAAGTTTGAAGGTCGCAATTTTAAGCAGTTTAAAAAGCTTGATGTCTGAAGGTTTTAATTTTTAAGTAGATTTTATAGTTTGAAGCTTTAAACTTTTAAGTAGTTTAAAAGGTTTGAAGCAGTTTTAAGATCAAAGTAAAGTGAATATCTTGAAGTTTGAATGTTTTAAAAGCGAAGTTTAGTGTAGTTTTTTAAAGACTGAAGTGGATTTAAAAGCTTGAAGTTTGAAGTATTTAAGTTTAGAGTAGTTTTAAAAAGCTTGAAATTTAAAGTAGTTTGAAGTTTGAAGTAGACTGCATGCTTTTTTCAAGTAAACCGTACTCCAAATTTGGTATAGACAGTGTTGCAAAAATTACTTTTAAAAGCAATGTATTACAATATTGCATTACTCCCTAAAAAAGTAACTAATTGCATTACTTAGTTACATTTTATGGAAAGTAATGTGTTACATTGAGTTACTTTTTCTCACCTAGACTGGGCTTGCTTACAAAAAATAAATGAGTAACAATAACACTCAATAAGCAGAAATTTTTTTTATTTAATTTTTTTTTAAGTTAAGTAATGTTTTACTTTACTAGTTACTTGGAAAAGTTTAGATTACAGTTAGATAAGATTGATAGATAGATAGATAGATAGATAGATAGATAGATAGATTAGATAGATAGATAGATAGATAGATAGATAGATAGATAGATAGATAGATAGATAGATAGATAGATAGATAGATAGATAGATCAGTAGAAAGATAGATAGATAGATAGATAGAACTGTAAGATAAGATAGATAAGATAGATAGATAGAAGATAGATAGATAGATAGATAGATAGATAGATAGATAGATAGATAGATAGATAGATAGATAGATAGATAGATGGGTAGATAGATAGATAGATAGATAGATAGATAGATAGATAGATAGATAGATAGATAGATAGATAGATAGATCAGTAAGATAAGATAGATAGATATGATAGATAGATAGATAGATAGATAGATAGATAGATAGATAAGATAGATAGATAGATAGATAGATACAGTAAGATAGATAGATAGATAGATACAGTAAGATAGATAGATAGATAGATAGATAGATAGATAGATAAATAGATGATAGATAGATAGATAGATAGATAGATAGATAGATAGATAGATAGATAGATAGATACAGTAAGATAGATAGATAGATAGATAGATAGATAGATAGATAGATAGATAGATAGATAGATAGATAGATAGATAGATAGATAGATAAATAGATGATAGATAGATAGATAGATAGATAGATAGATAGAT
>CM041812.1:30014808-30152308 GCA_023376895.1 Aspiorhynchus laticeps
TCTGCTTCGGTCTTAATTGATTCACTCATTTGAGAGTTGGTAAATCATATATGCTGGTGGTTTAGATTGAGAACATGTTTCATAGGTCTAATACGAGCGAGGAAGGAGACGCAGCGGCTCTGGTCTGATGGATAAGGACACAGACTGAGGCAGGAGAGGCTCGTGTGGATGGATGAATGTGTTTAATGTCTGATAAAGGCCGTGTACACACATTAGATAAGAGAGAATAAGACTGTGCTTGTTAAACGCTGGAGAACTGAATTGCTGCTAGTTCTGGGTTACGTATAGGCAGTGATGATAGTAACTGGTTACATGTAATCTGGATTACGTAATCAGATTCAAGTCATTTTAAATGGATTACATTTGTAATCAGACCACAGTTACTTTTTTATTGATTACCTATTATTCACATGAAAGCAGTAAATTATTCCTGATTTATTGATTCTCCCTAATTCTTCTTTTTTCTCTTTTTATGATTTAATAAATTATTAGCTTTTTAGTTAAACTCACAAACCCCAGTTTGGGAAATAGTGACCTAATGTAATGTTTAATGCACTGTATGTTGTAAATAACAAGAAATGGAATATATTTTCTTTCTCTTTTTATGTTTATATCAATATGTTACTACTTAATCGATGTGATTATCAAGTTAGGTCAAAAGTTATCTAAAAGTCATCACCGGAGTATGTGTTACGTAAACTGATTACGTTACTAACTACTATTTTTATCATTTAATTTATCATTGTAATTTGCTAACCAGCGCTATGTATATGAATAAATCTCTCTATTATGAATGCTTTGATTTAATGTGTGCTATAGCTGCATTTTCAAGATGATTTGACATAATGAATTGTAATAATTAGTGTTAGGCATTTGTTTAAATGACTATGAGCTCTAGTACTAATAAAACAAATAAAATGATGGACTCGTATTGAAATTATGATCTTTTTTGGTTCATTTAGCTGTTTCTCTCAGCTGATGGTTTGTGTTGAAACACAATCTGTTTCTCGTCTCAATCCAAACCTGGTGTCAGTGTGGAGCTGCTGGGTGACAGGTTGGTTCTTCAAGCTCAAATAAACATCCAGGAGATCAGAATTAAACCACAAAACCTGCTCGTATGTTTCCATCGGAAGCTTGTCTTCAGTTGTCAGTATCTGCTGCTCTTTTGGGAAATTGTGCCACATTTTTTAGCTTATTTTGTATGCGTGTTCTTGTTATTTTATTTATTTTTTGTTTGTTTGTTTTATTACTTTTTTATTTTATTTTGTTTTGTTTTATTTTACTTGACTTTATTTTAATGCTAAGATTTTTTGGGTGATTTCCAAGCATTTTACCATTCTTTTGAGAAAAGCTATCTTTATATCATATACAAACAGAAACTTCACAGCAACCCGTCAAAATAAAAGTTTGGTTTAACTTGAAGAAACTGTGACAGAAATATATTACTTAATGTAATGCTAGTACTACTATTACTACTAACTTTAAAACATTACATTAAAAATATTTTTAAGGAATATTAACCAGAATAAAATGTTTACCAGAATTTCAGAAAAATGTAAATACACAATACAGTATTTCTGAAAAAAATAAATAAAATGTTATTTTTTTAAATATAATCAATTAATTAGAGATGCTTTTGATTATTACAATTTAATGAAACAATTAAAATGGAATCCATATTAATTAGACATTTTGATTAATAAAATGTTATTGAACCATTAAAGTCTAGAAAAAATAAAACAGAAAAAAAATGGAATCCAGAAAAATTAAAATGGCAAAAACAGAATTTGAAAAAAACAAAAACATTTTTAGGGCCCTACACATGATATTTACATCTCAGGTGATTGGCTGAAAAATAAACCTGTATCTGAAAGTTGACTTCATGCACATTGAGATGAATGTGAAAACTAATGGTCATCGCTCTCCAGACATTATAGACTTCATTTGTAAAAGTATGTTTCATAAATACACATTCACGTGTGTGTGTGTGTGTGTGTGTGTGTGTGCGCAGGCGTGCGTGTGAGTGTGTGTGTGTGTGTGTGTGTGCGTGTGTGTATGTGCTGTAAGAATACACACCCAACAGCAGAGCTCTTGTAATCGTCCTGTTGTGTTTGAGCGTTACACAGGCCGTCACGGTTCAGTCCTTCACTCCTCCGTTTCGTCATTATTCTAAAGCTGGTCATTATGCCAACCATCTGCTCCACATTCAGAGGCGAGATGCAGCTCTTGTCGTCTTTCTGCTGATGCCGTCTTATCAGTCAGGTCCTGGAGCCCGTCCAGAGAGACACACTTCAGGATTCAGCGCTCTCAGGAGCCTTGGACAGAAACTCTGCTGGAATCTTACAGCATGTGCAGTAATGCAGCAGACGTCGGGGTTTTTACACCACTGATGAGGAACATAATGCATCGAGCACTCCAGACACTGATGCTCCACAGTCTGTGTTTATCAGAGTCAGTATTGTTCATTAGTTCTTATACAGTATGCTCACATTGCAGTTAAAGGGATGGTTCAGTGCAAAATCATCATTTATTCAACATTGACTTTTAATATATGAACAAAAACCACAACATTTCAAAATATCTTCTTTTGTGTTCCATTGAAGAAAGTCATACCAAAGAATTTGTAATTTTTCATAATTTGATCTTGTGCTGTTCACAGTGATGACACTCTTTTGGGACGCTGATGGTCTTAAGTGCTGAAAAATAATCACACCTAAAACTCAAGGTGTGTACAAACAAACACACAGTAACAAAACAGGTAATTCATGGACATGGTTCATGCACTTTTCTTCTTTCTCTGTAAGGCCTCAAATGATAAGAATTTGGACACATTAGTTTAGAATTAGAATTCAGTGATCATCCTAGAAATAAATATAGTATTTTAGATCATATATATATATATATACATTTGAGCTCAAAAGTTTACATCCCCCTTTCAGAATCTGCAAAATGTTAATTATTTTACCAAAATAAGAGGGATCATACAGAATGCATGTTATTGTTTATTTAGTTCTGACCTGAATTAGATATTTACATATAGTCCACAAGAGAAAATAATTTTAAAAATGACCTCGTTCAAAAGTTTACATCCCCTTGATTCTTAATACTGTGTTGTTAGCTGAACGATCCACAGCTGTGTTTTTTGTTTAGTGATAGTTGTTCATGAGTCCCTTGTTTGTTCTGAACAGTTAAACTGCTGCTGTTCTTCAGAAAAATCCTTCAGCTCCCACAAATTCTTTGGTTTTCCAGCATTTTTGTATATTTGAGCCCTTTCCAACAATGACTGTATGATTTTGAGATCCATCTTTTCACACTGAGGACAACTGAGGGACTCATTAACAGCTATTACAGAAAGTTCAAACACTCACTGATGCTCCAGAAGGAAAAACCATGCATTAAGAGCCGGGGGATGAAACCCCGATCTTCAAGTTAAATTTAACTTATTTTGTCTTCTGGGAAACATGTAACTATCTTCTATAACCTCTGAAGGGCAGTACTAAAAGAAAAAATATGATATTTAGGCGAAAATTGTACACATCTCCATTCTGTTCAAAAGTTTTCACCCCCGGCTCTTAATCAGTGTAAAGGCTGTACATAATTGATCAGACTGACAAATTACATTTAAAATAGTAAATTACTAGATTTATTAGTGTCTTGATAACTGAATGCCACTAAAGAGGTCATGTGACAACATTGATGCACTCTGCTGTTTGAAATGTTTGCATACTGTGTCATATACTATTTTATTAAGTTTTTTTTTTTTTGCAATGTGGACCTGTACATGTTCTAGTAAAGATAGAGACAAGACAAGACATCTTAGACAAGATAGAGATGAAAATCACCACTGATATTTCTTCTGGTTTTGACTTGAAGTGGAGGTTCAGGTCAAGTGCACTGCATTGTGGGAAACAGCATCACACATCGTGAGTTAGTTTTCAGATGTTGGGTATGAGTTTGGTGTGATTTGCACAGATTGAGCGTGAGTTTGGAGCACAGCATTAGTGATGGTGTCGCATCACGAGCGAAGCTCTTAATTACCGCCTGAAGCTCTTCTCAGACTCTGGTGTTCTGGAGTTCTCTCAGAGAGAGCGTGCTCTGCAGATCCTCCATCTGCGGCGGTGCTGTTCTCAGCCGAATCCCCCTGTGTGTGTGCGCGGAGGTCGGCCTGATCCGCTCTATCTGTCGCTCAGCAGCGGCTGTGACAGCGCTCCTTCCCACAGCCCGGAGCCCATGCTGTACGTTTCCTCCGCTGCACAATCGATAGTCACCCTGCGGGGCTCAGAGAGGAAGATCAAAGATCCCAGTCATCAGTTCTGACAAAGTCTCTTTTTCTCCAAACTGTTTGCTCTCTCTCTCTCTCTCTCTAAATCCTGTGTGTTTTGTTGAACTTTTGAAGCGCTCCAAATTCTGACGCTGAAAAGCCTCCTATTTCCCCCCAAAATGGAACTTTAACTAATCAGAAATGTCAGAGCAGAATGTAAAACATCATTATCTGGCCTCTTTTTAAATGCTGTTTCCTTTCAAGCACCCCAACCTCTTAGACGCTAGAATAGTTCACTCAAAAATTAAAAAATCTGCTGGAAATGTGCTCACTCTCAGATCATCCAAGATTAGGATGAGTTTGTCTCTTCATCAGATTTGGAGAAATGTAGCATTGCATCACTTGCATTCACTCACCAGTGAATGGGTGCCGTCAGAATGAGAGTCTTGAGAAGACAAAAGCTGAACCAAATCTATCATCAGAATCAGAATCAGAATGAGCTTTATTGCCAGGTATGTTTACACATACGAGGAATTTGTTTTAGTGACAGAAGCTCCACAGTGCAACAGAGTGACAGTGACAGAACAAAAACAGATAATAAAAGAAGAAGAAAAAATAGAACAAGTAAATAGGGAATAACAATATACAAATTGACAATTGTATGTACAGCTATATAACAATAGACAGTTTTGTACAGGTATATTAAGTGCAAATTGAAATGTAGACTAAGTATGTGTGTTAGATAAATAAGTGTATAAATAGTGTGTTCCACAATTATTGTCAAGTGTTGATGTGATGGATATCTTGAGGGAAGAAACTGTCTCTGTGTCTGGTCGTTCTGGTGCTCAGAGCTCTGTAGCGTCGACCAGACGGTAACAGTTCAAAGAGGGAGTGTGCTGGATGTGAGGGGTCCAGAGGGATTTTACCAGCCCTTTTGCTCACTCTGGATAAGTACAGTTCTTTTAACATCTTAATCCAGACGTTTTAGTCTTTTTAACTAAAATACAAGTCCATAATAACACTTCCTCCAGTGAAAAAGTGTTCTGGTGTGAATCAGGAGAGAAATCTGCATCAGATCAAGCAGCGTTTACAAGACAAAACAGCTCTAAACTAATATGTGGCTGGATTTTGATGTGAGAGACAACAGGAGATGCACTTTTTCATTGGAGGAAGTGGATTATGGCTTTATGGACAGGTTTTGTCTTCTCCAGATGTTAACTGATGGACTGGAGTGGTGTGGATTATTGTGATGTTTTTATCATCTGTTTGGACTCTCATTCTGACGGCACCCATTCACTGCAGAGCATCCATTGCTGAGACACTGATGCAGAGACACATTTCTACAGATCTGATGAAGAAACAAACTCATCTACATCTCGGATGGTCTGAGGACATTTTTATTTTTGTGTGAACTGTTCCTTTAAACAGGCTAAGAGCCTCATGTACTCACTTACACCCACCACGTCTCCAAAAAAACAAAAAGTGGATTTTTTTCTTTTCAGTGGACTATTACAAAACACTGTCATGTCAACACCTGTATGATTTTCTGTTTTCATCCGATCACAAAAGCAGATATAAGGTGGTCTTTTCCTTACAACAGATTCATCATAACAGTCATCCATGATTCACGCATCGTATTTCAGGCTCAGAAATCTCTCAGATCTTAAAGCTGGCAGCTCATTGATCTGTCAAACGAATGCTATTTGACTTCAAACCTGCTGAGATGACAGGTCTGAGTATGCATGAACACAAATGACATGTGAGAGCTATATTGGGAAGATTTTCAGTGTGTAATGACATAAGAGTCAATATGATGTTTTGTTGGTTTAAATAATCTCAACTGCAGTTTGATCTGCCTCATGTTTTGTGTTTTGAAGCACTGGTTATCTTTTATTGTGATATATTTAGCTCTGCATATTAGGACTGAAGCATCTATGGAAGCTTGTTTCTGCCACGGATTAAAATATGTATACATAAAGGGTAATTGTGAGTTGATCATAATTGCAAAAAAAGGCAGAATTGTATGATATAAACTTAGAATTGCAGGGAAAAATCATCAGAATTGTGAGATAAAAATTTACAATTACCTTTTTCATTTGTTTTTCAAATAAAACTCGACATATATTTTAATATAAACATGCATTTCTGAGAAAAATGACGGATTTGCGAGATATAAAATCACTGCTACGAGAAAACCAGAATTGCGTAGAATTGCAAAGTTAGAATTATGAGATGTAAACTCAGAATTCAGAGAAACAAAAATCAGAATTGTGAGATATGAACTCAGAATTGCAAGAAAAATAGTCAGAATTCTGAATTTATATCTCCAAATTATTTCTTTTTTTTGTCAAAATTGTCGTTTTATATCTCACAATTCTCTTTTTTCTCCTAACCGTTAGTTTATATCTTGCAATTCTTATTTTATATCTCACAATTCTTTATTTTGTCAGAATTGTGGGTTTATATCTCGCAATTCTTTTGAATCTTTGAGTTTATATTATGCAATTCTGAGAATTGCAAGAATAAAAATCTAAATTGTGAGATAAACAATCCAGTTGCCTTTATTATTTGGAAACAGGCTTCCATAGTCTCCTGTGTTTTGTGTCATGATGACAGTAATCTCGGTCAGTAAATCCTGATAATATCTGCTGATCATAGAGACTCTCTCGTGAGGCTGTCCTGCTCGTTTAGTGTGATGTGATCTAATGAAATGCTGTCTGTGTGCTTTAATGGAGGGATATCACACACTTCCCGACAGAGATGTGTGGTGTATGAGGTAAATGATCCTCAGAAAGGAAGGTGTGCTTCATAAAGGTTTGTTTGCGTTCAGTCTAATGAACAGCTGAGCTACAGTAACACAGCGCTCGCCGTCTGAGCCTCATGTGAGTCGTACGAGGGACTTTTATGGTGTTGATTTAAATAATCACAACTGCAATTTGATCTGTGTGCACCTGTTGTGAAGCGAATGTTGCATTGCTAATGTTTTACTGTCATATATTTATCTCTACATATTAAAAATATATATAATTGGTAACTGCAACTGGGGGGAAAAAAACAGAATTGTGAAATATAAACCGAAAATTTAGACGAAAATATCAAAATTATGAGTTTTTATCACACATTTCTTTTCTCAGAATTGGGTTTATATCTTACAATTCTGAGATTTTATGTTGCAATTCTGAATTTTCTCAATTCTGAGTTTATATATAGCAATTCTGACTTTTTCTTGCAATTTTTAGTTTATATATATCACAGTTAATTATTTTCCCTCAGTTTATAATTGTGTTTATTTCTTGCAATTCTGAGTTTAATATCGCAATTCTGACTTTTTTCTCAGAGTTGCAAATTTATCTTACAATTCTGAGATTTTATGTCATAATTCAGATTTTTCTCACAATTCTGAGTTTACATATCACCATTCTGACTTTTTCTTGCAATTTTGAGAATATATATCGCAAAATAATTTTTTCCTCAGTTTATATAGTATGTCAATGTTTAGAATTTTTCTTGCAATTCTGAATTTATTCTAAATTCTAAGTTTGTCACACAATTTTGATGTTTTCTCAGAATTGCACAATACTCACGTTTTTCTCAAAATTCTATATTTCATATATTTTAATATGAATTGTGAGTTTATCTCGCAATTCGGAGTTTGTCGCAATTCTTTTTTCTCAGAATTGTGAGCTTGTCTCACAATTCTAGGTTTATATATCACAAATCAGTCTTTTCCCTCACAACCCTGAGTTTGTATCTTGCAATTCTGAGTCTAATTTGTAAAAATTGTGAGATGATAAAGTCGCAATTACCTTTTTTCTGTTTTTACTCAGGGCTTCCACGGTCTTCTGTGTTTTGTGTGATAATGACCATAATCTTCATCAGTAAAACTCTGTTTAATTACATGCTGTCTTAGCCTCATGTGAGCGGGCCGAGATTGTTCTACTGTACCCAGTTTCTGAAGCATTACCAATTAAGACTTTAATGTCTCTATAAATATTCAAAAGCACATCCGTGTGGAGAGAGTGTGAAGCAGCGGCGGCGGCTTGTTAAAATCAAGAGTTTCTTAGTAACCTGTGTCTGAAGGTCTTCGCGTCTGAACCTGTTGATGGCTGAGGCCGGCGCTCTCGTATCCCAGCATGCTCTTTATTAGCTCAGTTAGGGTGTGGGATATGAGGCATTATTTCCTCCACAGAGTTCGGCCTTTCTGATTAAATTAAATGGTGAATTATAGATGAGCAGCGGCTGGGTTCAGCCTGCCGGCTTTGTAATGATCTTTTGGACGGAGCATCTTATAACACATTTGCCCTTCGTTCATGTCCATATACGGAGTGATAAAAGACACATCAGCAATGCACGATGGCTTCCACAGCCGTATTTTTGTTTTCTGTGGAATAAAACCAGCGTGTCTATCGATTGGGAGCTGGAGAAACAGAATCTCTATAAACTTCATCTGAAGGGCACCAGCTGTCTGTCTGCCATCCATTATTCATGGATCTGGACATTTTAGATCTTGCTGATGTTTAGGATCACATAATTGGACGGGAGCAACATAAACGCATCTGTTCTGAATATGCATGGGTCTCTCTATAAATGTTCCCTATATAAGGTTATGGTGCGTCTGATGATTGTGTTTGTGGTCGAGCAGCAGAAGTGTCCTCCAGGGGGCAGTCCAGCTGTTCACTGCTGCATAAACACACTAAACACCTTTACAGCCTCGCTCACAAACACCATGATCTGAGTCTCGTGAAACTCATGCCCAGGTCATGTTTCACCACACAATCGTGAGAAACAATCAAGAACTTATGTACTGTTTGATCAAATGAAGCCTATTTTTGGACCACTGTGATTTATTTTCGTTATTACTTTTGTGCAGAAATATAGATAGTATATTTAACTTGTAAATATTTATACATCATACATAGTAATTATGTAAGAGAGTAAAGAGTAGCATTTTACATGATAAATTACTTTTACAGTAATGTCGTAGATTTTTTTTATATTTTCTTTTTTTTTTTAAATACAGTCTCTTCTGTTCTCCAGGGCTGCATTTATTTGATCAAAAATACAGTAATATTGTGAAATATTATTACAAATAAAAAAACTGTTTTCTATTTTTATATAGTTTGAATATTATAATGTAATTTATTAATTTAATGTCATTTAAACATATATATCCAAATATAATAAGACTATAATAAAAAAATATAATATAATATAATACAAAATAAAAATTCACAATATTATTGTTTTTACTATATTTTTGATCAAATAAATGCAGCGTTGGGGAGCAGAAGAGAAAAAAAAATAAAATAAACAACAATTCATTAAAAATTCATATTTATTCAGAACTTTTATATAAGCAATTGTGACTTTTAATCTCACAATTTCTCATAATTGCCAGTTTATATCTCACAATTCAGACTTTTATTCAGACTTTTATATTTTTATAGTTTATATCTATTTCTAAAAAAAGTCAGAATGGTGAGATAAATAGTCACAATTACCTTCTCATTCCATGGCAGCCTTACATGATATTCAGTATATTACATATATTTCAATTTTTTTTATTTTTTTGAGTGAAATGTGAGCTGGTCTTGAGAGGTTTCTCGTCTGCAGGATGTTGAGTTTAAAGGTTGGTCGTGTGAGTTTCTCTGCTCTGGTCTTTGGGCCTCGCAGCTGTTTTTAATTGATGCTCATAAGTGGACGATGCAGCAGAGAACAGAGTGAGAGCTCTGGTCATGATGAAAAGAGTGTGTTACAGCCGTGTTCAAACACACAGCGCCGGAAAGGCCTGCTGGGTAACAGTGACATGTCGCTGTGGCACATCTGCAACAGGTTCAAAAAAACACAGCAGAAGCACAGGCTGATTATGTGATCTGAACAGGGCTGTGTGTGTGTGTGTGTGTGTGTGTGTGTGTGTGTGTGTGTGTGCTCTCTGCCTGCTACTCTCTGCTTACAGCTGCTGCCGCTGGCTAGCCCCCTTGACAGAGGGTGAAAAGAGGAGCTGAGTGCGTAAGCCTCCTCCTGCCAGTACAGAGCCTCTCCACCACCAAGACTCCTGTAGTGCCTCCTCGTGGCCACACATGGAAACTGGGTATCATACGGCCCAGGCTAAACTACAGGGGATCTCGGAGCAGCAGTGGGCCCCAGAGTCGCGGTGTGCAGGCCCACCACTGTGTGGACATGTCCTGCCGCCCGTCAACCACTGTCCCAGCTATAGGCAAATAGCCCCACTGCCTTGTGGTGAGTCTATTGAGACAAGGCTAGGGGAGCACACCCTGACAGAAAAGCATTGCGCTGGAGGTGCGCAATAGGCGGGCCTTAACAGATGAAGGACCCGGCAACCTCCTGCAGCCAAGATGTGGGACCAGTTGTCCTGGGACCACCCTTGCCACTGGGATTTACCTCATCATGGTGAAGATAGTGCTACTGGAGATGGCGCACCCCCTTTGGCACTTTAAAACCCTCCTTGCGCAGGTTTCCACCTCTGACCACGGTGATAATATCTGGACCTTACGTATGGTTGAAGTCTGACGGCGATGGGGCATCTGTCAACGGGAGCAGGTTTGAATAGACTGGGAGCTCCTAGTCAGAACCCTGCACGGCAGCGGCACAGGGTATTTGGTCGTTATCAACTGGGTTTGAGTGGCAGCTGTTCCGGCAGACCCCTGTGCGACTGAGCAGCCCTATTTAGGGTGTAATGACATAAGAGTCAATGTGGTGTTTTGTTGGTTTAAATAATCTCAACTGCAGTTTGATCTGCCTCATGTTTTGTGTTTTGAAGCACTGGTTATCTTTTATTGTGATATATTTAGCTCTGCATATTAGGACTGAAGCATCTATGGAAGCTTGTTTCTGCCATGGATTAAAATATGTATACATAAAGGGTAATTGTGAGTTGATCATAATTGCGAAAAAAGACAGAATTGTATGATATAAACTTAGAATTGCAGGGAAAAATCATCAGAATTGTGAGATAAAAATTTACAATTACCTTTTTCATTTGTTTTTCAAATAAAACTCGACATATATTTTAATATAAACATGCATTTCTGAGAAAAATGACGGATTTGCGAGATATAAAATCACTGCTACGAGAAAACCAGAATTGCGTAGAATTATGAGATGTAAACTCAGAATTCAGAGAAACAAAAATCAGAATTGTGAGATATGAACTCAGAATTGCAAGAAAAATAGTCAGAATTCTGAATTTATATCTCCAAATTATTTCTTTTTTTTGTCAAAATTGTCATTTTATATCTCACAATTCTCTTTTTTCTCCTAACCGTTAGTTTATATCTTGCAATTCTTATTTTATATCTCACAATTCTTTATTTTGTCAGAATTGTGGGTTTATATCTCGCAATTCTTTTGAATCTTTGAGTTTATATTATGCAATTCTGAGAATTGCAAGAATAAAAATCTAAATTGTGAGATAAAAAATCCAGTTGCCTTTATTATTTGGAAACAGGCTTCCATAGTCTCCTGTGTTTTGTGTCATGATGACAGTAATCTCGGTCAGTAAATCCTGATAATATCTGCTGATCATAGAGACTCTCTCGTGAGGCTGTCCTGCTCGTTTAGTGTGATGTGATCTAATGAAATGCTGTCTGTGTGCTTTAATGGAGGGATATCACACACTTCCCGACAGAGATGTGTGGTGTATGAGGTAAATGATCCTCAGAAAGGAAGGTGTGCTTCATAAAGGTTTGTTTGCGTTCAGTCTAATGAACAGCTGAGCTACAGTAACACAGCGCTCGCCGTCTGAGCCTCATGTGAGTCGTACGAGGGACTTTTATGGTGTTGATTTAAATAATCACAACTGCAATTTGATCTGTGTGCACCTGTTGTGAAGCGAATGTTGTCTTGCTAATGTTTTACTGTCATATATTTATCTCTGCATATTAAAAATATATATAATTGGTAACTGCAACTGGGGGGGAAAAAAACAGAATTGTGAAATATAAACCGAAAATTTAGACGAAAATATCAAAATTATGAGTTTTTATCACACATTTCTTTTCTCAGAATTGGTTTATATCTTACAATTCTGAGATTTTATGTTGCAATTCTGAATTTTCTCAATTCTGAGTTTATATATAGCAATTCTGACTTTTTCTTGCAATTTTTAGTTTATATATATCACAGTTAATTATTTTCCCTCAGTTTATAATTGTGTTTATTTCTTGCAATTCTGAGTTTAATATCGCAATTCTGACTTTTTTCTCAGAGTTGCAAATTTATCTTACAATTCTGAGATTTTATGTCATAATTCAGATTTTTCTCACAATTCTGAGTTTACATATCACCATTCTGACTTTTTCTTGCAATTTTGAGAATATATATCGCAAAATAATTTTTTCCTCAGTTTATATAGTATGTCAATGTTTAGAATTTTTCTTGCAATTCTGAATTTATTCTAAATTCTAAGTTTGTCACACAATTTTGATGTTTTCTCAGAATTGCACAATACTCACGTTTTTCTCAAAATTCTATATTTCATATATTTTAATATGAATTGTGAGTTTATCTCGCAATTATGAGTTTGTCGCAATTCTTTTTTGAGCTTGTCTCACAATTCTAGGTTTATATATCACAAATCAGTCTTTTCCCTCACAACCCTGAGTTTGTATCTTGCAATTCCGAGTCTAATTTGTAAAAATTGTGAGATGATAAAGTCGCAATTATCTTTTTTCTGTTTTTACTCAGGGCTTCCACGGTCTTCTGTGTTTTGTGTGATAATGACCATAATCTTCATCAGTAAAACTCTGTTTAATTACATGCTGTCTTAGCCTCATGTGAGCGGGCCGAGATTGTTCTACTGTACCCAGTTTCTGAAGCATTACCAATTAAGACTTTAATGTCTCTATAAATATTCAAAAGCACATCCGTGTGGAGAGAGTGTGAAGCAGCGGCGGCGGCTTGTTAAAATCATGAGTTTCTTAGTAACCTGTGTCTGAAGGTCTTCGCGTCTGAACCTGTTGATGGCTGAGGCCGGCGCTCTCGTATCCCAGCATGCTCTTTATTAGCTCAGTTAGGGTGTGGGATATGAGGCATTATTTCCTCCACAGAGTTCGGCCTTTCTGATTAAATTAAATGGTGAATTATAGATGAGCAGCGGCTGGGTTCAGCCTGCCGGCTTTGTAATGATCTTTTGGACGGAGCATCTTATAACACATTTGCCCTTCGTTCATGTCCATATACGGAGTGATAAAAGACACATCAGCAATGCACGATGGCTTCCACAGCCGTATTTTTGTTTTCTGTGGAATAAAACCAGCGTGTCTATCGATTGGGAGCTGGAGAAACAGAATCTCTATAAACTTCATCTGAAGGGCACCAGCTGTCTGTCTGCCATCCATTATTCATGGATCTGGACATTTTAGATCTTGCTGATGTTTAGGATCACATAATTGGACGGGAGCAACATAAATGCATCTGTTCTGAATATGCATGGGTCTCTCTATAAATGTTCCCTATATAAGGTTATGGTGCGTCTGATGATTGTGTTTGTGGTCGAGCAGCAGAAGTGTCCTCCAGGGGGCAGTCCAGCTGTTCACTGCTGCATAAACACACTAAACACCTTTACAGCCTCGCTCACAAACACCATGATCTGAGTCTCGTGAAACTCATGCCCAGGTCATGTTTCACCACACAATCGTGAGAAACAATCAAGAACTTATGTACTGTTTGATCAAATGAAACCTATTTTTGGACCACTGTGATTTATTTTCGTTATTACTTTTGTGCAGAAATATAGATAGTATATTTAACTTGTAAATATTTATACATCATACATAGTAATTATGTAAGAGAGTAAAGAGTAGCATTTTACATGATAAATTACTTTTACAGTAATGTCGTATTTTTTTTTTTATATTTTCTTTTTTTTTTAAATACAGTCTCTTCTGTTCTCCAGGGCTGCATTTATTCGATCAAAAATACAGTAATATTGTGAAATATTATTACAAATAAAAAAAACTGTTTTCTATTTTTATATAGTTTGAATATTATAATGTAATTTATTAATTTAATGTCATTTAAACATATATATCCAAATATAATAAGACTATAATAAAAAAATATAATATAATATAATACAAAATAAAAATTCACAATATTATTGTTTTTACTATATTTTTGATCAAATAAATGCAGCGTTGGGGAGCAGAAGAGAAAAACAAATAAAATAAACAAAATTCATTAAAAATTCATATTTATTCAGAACTTTTATATAAGCAATTGTGACTTTTAATCTCACAATTTCTCATAATTGCCAGTTTATATCTCACAATTCAGACTTTTATTCAGACTTTTATATTTTTATAGTTTATATCTATTTCTAAAAAAAGTCAGAATGGTGAGATAAATAGTCACAATTACCTTCTCATTCCATGGCAGCCTTACATGATATTCAGTATATTACATATATTTCAATTTTTTTTATTTTTTTGAGTGAAATGTGAGCTGGTCTTGAGAGGTTTCTCGTCTGCAGGATGTTGAGTTTAAAGGTTGGTCGTGTGAGTTTCTCTGCTCTGGTCTTTGGGCCTCGCAGCTGTTTTTAATTGATGCTCATAAGTGGACGATGCAGCAGAGAACAGAGTGAGAGCTCTGGTCATGATGAAAAGAGTGTGTTACAGCCGTGTTCAAACACACAGCGCCGGAAAGGCCTGCTGGGTAACAGTGACATGTCGCTGTGGCACATCTGCAACAGGTTCAACAAAACACAGCAGAAGCACAGGCTGATTATGTGATCTGAACAGGGCTGTGTGTGTGTGTGTGTGTGTGTGTGTGTGTGTGTGGTGTGTGTGTGTGTGTGTGTGTGTGTGTGTGTGTGTGTGTGTGTGTTGGTGTTGTGTGTGGTGGTGGTGGTGTGTGGTGTGAGTGTGTGAGTTGTGTTGTGGTGTGTGGTGTGTGTGTGTGTGTGTGTGTGTGTGTGTTTCCTCAGACTGATGCTACGTTTCAGATGTTTTACTTGCTAAAAATGAAAAGTAAACTAGACGCATGAAACCATTTCATTAGTGTTTCTGATTTCACATCTGAGAAGCATCACAATAAGAAAGACAATGTATTTCAGTTTTGTTTTTTTAGTGGTGTCACGATTACTATTGTTCAAACCACTTACTTTATCACAGAGACCGCCTAGAAACTAACTAGCAACCACTTTGTTTGTTTGTTTGTTTAGTTCAGTTTATTTGTTTGTTTATTTATTTATAAATGCATTTATTTAATTATTTCAGTTTGTTTGTTTCTGAATTGATTTCTGTTTATTTTTTGTTTGGGTATTTATTATGTTTGAGTTGTATTCATTCATTCATTCATTCATTCATTCTTCCTTCCTGCATTTATTTATTTCTGTTTATTTATTTATTTATTATTTTATTTGCGTATGCACTTATCTATGCATTCATTTATTTATTTATGTCTATTTATATATTTGTTATTTTATTTATGTTTTTTAGTTTTTGTTTTAGTTAATTTATGTATTTTAGTTGTTTTTTATTCATGCATTTGTTTATTTATTTGTTTATTTATGCATTTATTTATTTATGTTTATTCATGCATTTGTTTATTTATTTGTTTATTTATGCATTTATTTATTTATGTTTATTCATGCATTTGTTTATTTATTTGTTTATTTATGCATTTATTTATTTATTTATATTCATGCATTTGTTTATTTATTTGATTTATTTATACATTTATTTATTTATGTTTATTACATTTATTTATTTGTTATGATTTATTTATAATATATTTATTTTATCTATTTATCCCATCATTGATTGCAGCGTTGCTAATGTCGCAATTATTGTCTGTAGTATACTTGTTGGTTGTGTGTGTGTGTGTGTGTGTGTGTGTGTGTGTGTGTGTGTACAGTACACAGGCATGCATTCATATACATTGTGCGTGGTAAAGTTCACTTAGTTCAACCTGCTGAAATCTCGCATCATATCAGGACCATCTGTTAATGTGCATCTCATCATCTTCAAGCAATCTGGAGCTTTCAAAGAATTTGTCAAGGGGAGTTATTGTTTGTACCGGGGGCAAACGGTGTAATTGATAGGACTGAGAAACATATGTGCACATGTACACTATAGATACAGCAGCAGCGTTAATTCATGAAACCTGTGCAGCTCTGCTTTTCATATTCCAGCGCCATTATTACAGCTGTAGCTCATTCTGACACACATTCTGCATTAAACGCTTTCTGTGAATATGAACGTGTTCGTAAGCTGTAATTCTGTGTTATTGGCTTCTCTGTGTAGGGTAAAGCTTAATGTTTTTGTGTGATGCTCATTGGCTCATTTGAATGAATCGTGTGTGTGTTGTTGGTGATTTTCAGCGTAGGCCTTCACACTTATTCATTCTCTCTCCAGCAGCTTTCAGAATAAAATCCAAATGAAAGCAGGTTTATGATAGAGAGAAGAGTTTGTTGATGCTGAGGACAGTCTTAAAATCTAAAAATCAACATAAAACAACATAAGAATATTTACACTCTTATAATTCATGTGTCTGGTCTTATCGTGAATGATTGTATAAGTGAACATTTATTCTTTTTTATTTAATATTCTGAATCACCTCACTTTATTTGATATCCTGGTCTCACATAATCACATTATGGAAGTAAAATCAGGTATATTGAAATATTAGTGAATTTTAGAAGAACCAGATGGCTTATAAAAAAACCCGTAAAACGTCATGGAAATGTAAAAAGACTATATAAAATATATATCTTTATGACATGTATTTTAAAAAGATGTATTTTGCTTGTTTTATATGTTTTACTTGTAATGTTAATGTGTAAACTATTTAAAATATATCTTTTATAAAATATTTATTTAAAGCAAATGAATTCAGTGCAATATAATTAACTTGAACTGAAATAAATAAAAGTAAAACAAAATAAAAAAAATATTTGAAAGCATTTTTTTCTTTTTTCTTTAGTTTAGCTTGATACTAAAAAAAGCGTCTGCTAAATGATTAAATGTAAATGTAAATGTAAAATAAATAAAAAATATTAAAAAGCTATATAGAAACTAAAAAACTATACAGAAATATTAAAAAACTAATAAAAATGTCAAAAACACACAACAAAATTACTAAAACTTTAAAATTAAAACAAACATATATAAAATAAAGAATAATTCAAAATATTAATAAAAACTGTAATAGTATCTAAAAAAACAAAAATAATTATATATATATACATATACATATATTCATATACACGGACACATATATATACATATATATATACATACACACATGTACACACACACACACACACACACATATATACGTATATATACACACACACACACACACACATATATATACATACACACATGTACACACACACACACACACACACACATATATATACATACACACATGTACACACACACACACACACATATATACGTATATATACACACACACACACACACACACACACATATATATACATACACACATGTACACACACACACACACACATATATATACATACACACATAAACACACACACACACACACACACTTATATACATATATATACACACACACACACACACACACACACACACACACACACATATATATACATGCACACATGTACACACACACACACACACTAACACACACACATGTATATATATATATATACACACACACACACACACATTCATATATATATATATATATATATATATATATATATATATACACACACATACACACACACACACACACATATACATATATGTATATATATGCTGTGTTTTTTGTTGTCTTTGTGTGATGCTCAATGGCTCATTTGAATGAATCGTGTGTGTGTTGTTGGTGATCTTCAGCGTAGGCCTTCACACTTATTCATTCTCTCTCCAGCAGCTTTCAGAACAAAAACCAAATGAAAGCAGGTTTATAATAGAGAGAAGAGTTTGTTGATGCTGAGGACAGTCAGACATGGCTGGGTTGGAGCGGCTCGAGTCCTGGCAGATTTACATTCGGTGTGTAATTGTCTTGAGGAGTCTGAGGGTTTGTGTTTGAGGGTCTCGCTCCAATGATGAGCAACACATCCACCTCTGCTTTGCATGCGCTAACTTCTAATTGCTGGATCTCCGTCCCATTTCATGAGTCCTGTACCTGCTCGTCTTCACCCAGGATTTGAAATTCATGGACCGTCCGAGTCGTCAATCACACTGACAGCACCAGGCCTGCAGCTGCGATCACAGAAATATTGCTTACATTACAGTTAATTCTTCAAACCAACCGCGATGGCATGGAAGAGCTTAGAAATCACACACTCAAATCAAAATGGGTTGAGCTGTTACAATGAATAATACAGTACGGAGGATTTCTGCAGTTTTATTAACATAACTCCTAGTGTGCTGTCTACCTACAGCGGTTTCTGAAAGGTTCTTTCTGAGAAGACATCCCAGAATGCATTGTGCAAAATCAGTGACAATTCATTCAATATACATGCAAAGTGAGAGAAATGAGAGAAACTTTACAATAAGGTCTTATATTGTTTTTTATATATTTATTTATATTATATATATAATTAATTGTACACTGAAACAATTTAGAAACTATTTTCACTCAGAAATCGCTCGTAAATTTCACAATAATTACAAATAAATGTAACACATTAAATTAAATGGGAAATATGTAAGTAGAAAGACTTAAATAGTTTTGTATAATACATAGAAAATCTGGAATCTGAGGGTCAAAAAAATAATCTAAATATTGAGAAAATCACCTTTAAATTTGTCCAAATGACTGGTTTTGTGCTCCAGGGTCACACACACACACAAATCTATATAACAAATTAAAACTTATTGTTTATTGTTATTTTGTATATTAACTCATGTAAACAAATGAGACCTTGCTGTAAAGTGTTTCAGAAAATGAAAGTGTTTCACTTCATTCACTAAACACTGGAAAATATGAAAAAAATACTTTATTTAAATATCAATATTTTTGACATTTGAGTATGTTTTTGTGTATTAAAGTATTGCTGTTATTTTAGCAACATCAAACTAGTCAATGTAGGGCGTTAATTTCACTTAATAGGCAGCTCCTTGTAGACAAAGTAATATTTTCTTTGATCAGGCGTGTTTTCTTGGAGTATTTCCGCTCTTGTTTCTGAAGTGACATCCTCACGCGGTTCTCTCAGAAATGATTCAGTTTTAATGTTGTCGGTGCGGCGGTTGTTTACAGAGTCAGGTTCAGTATGAGATGCTCCTCCTCAGCTCTCCGCACTCATCACACACGCTTTGAAGTGCTGCGGAAGCCCTCTGATTGTCTCTGTGCACGCTGATATGAGTATGAACGGTGACAGACATTACAGTAAACATCATCATATTCTCTCCTCGCTCACAGTTAGTTTCCCATCATCCTCTATGTGAGAGTAAATGCATCTGCTGTCTGGAGCACAACACTGACCCAGACGACGGCAGAAATGCTCTGAAAATCAACATGAAATCTACATTGACTCTCATAACTCATGTTCCTGGTCTGATCCTGAACGACTCGTGTAAGTGCACATTATTCTTTTTACTGAAAATCCTGATTCACGTGAAATGTGTCACTTTATAATCAGGATTCCCAAAAATCTCAGGGAATTTAAAGAGAACCCGAAGAGATATTTAAAAAACAAAAACTTGGAAATGGAGATGTCAAAAGACAACTGTTAAACTTTGTGTGTGCGTGTGTGTGTATGTGTGTGTGTGTGTGTGTTTGTGTGTGTGTGTGTGTGTAATACATAAAAATACACGTGCATACATAGTAATACATAAATATAAAACACATTCATATGTACATACACACACTTTTTAATTTTATATATATTTTATAAAAACCAACTCAACATAAAAATAAATATATATATAAATAAATGTATGTAAAATATATATATTACATATATATGTAAAGTATAGTTAAAAGTATTGCTAAAATATTAATATGTAACAATATGTAAATATAAAAACTATGTAAAATACAAATAAAATCAATGCATAAAGTCAATAAATATAAAAAAGCAATAAATGTATGTAATATACACGAACCAACTTTTAAAAATATAAATAACAATAAATGTATGTAAAATACATATGTGTATGCATGTTATAATACATAGGAAAACATTTATGTAAATTATTTTTTTTAAATATTTAAATATTTTATTAAATATTGTATTGTATTATGTATAAAATATTTATTTAATCAAAGTATTATGTTTTATGTATATATTACATTGTATATATACAGTATATATATATAGAGAGAGAGTATACACACACACACACACACACACACACACACTGGATGAGTAAGATTTTTAATATTTTTTATGTAGATCATGTGACACTGAAGACTGGAGTAATGATGCTGAAAATTCAGCTTTGATCACAGAAATAAATTTGTTTCTAAGTATATTAAAATAGAAACCCATTATTTTAAATTCCAATAATATTTTACAATATTACTGTTTTTCTGTATTTTGGATCAAATAAATACAGCCTTGATGAGCAGAAGAGACTTCTTTAAAGAACATTAGAAACCTTACTGATCCCAAACGTTTGAATGGAAGAGTAAAAAACTGAGTAATATTATGGTACTTCATTGCACAGAATGTATGGAAACCTTGTTAAATGGGTTTCTATCCACTCTATAATACATACCTGATATAATAAATTCAACATATGTAATGCTCTATATTTATATGATTGTGTCTCTTTCTCATATCTGTGACCCTGTCGTGTGTGAAGTTTTCCAAAAGCTTTTGGTGTCGTTCTTCAGCTCGAGATCGTCCAGAAAAGCGCCGAATGTCTTTGTTGCTCTGAAACAGATATAAATATGACGTCTCTGTGAAAGGTTGTTGACACATTCTCCATTGTTCACACAAGTGATGCCCTTCACAAAGACACTCTCCAGGTGTTCAGAGATGGAATGAAAATTGAGTGCTTTTAGACTGATGGGACCATTACACCTTTAACCACAAGAGAAAAATGCTCTGTTCAGCCTTCTAGGATTACCACAAAATTACATGAAATGACTTACAGGACAAGTCGCAGCGGCTCTGTTGACAGAACGAGCTGGACGTGCAGGTTCAGGCCGGTTTTGTTCTTTAGCTAATGAATCATCAGAAAATTCCCATTGAACCGACAATTGTCACTGCTTGAAGCGCTGCATAATTATGGTGTTCGGCGGTTGAACCGCAGCTACCGTTCTCCTGCGAGATGATTCATGAAGATCTCTGGATTACTGCAGCGCGTTCACACTACCGCTCACGATTTCTGATGCTTTTCAAAGAGTCTCTTCTGTTCACCAAGACTGCATTTATTTGATCCAAAATACAGTTAAAATAGTGAAATATTATTACAATTTAAATGAACTGTTTTCTGTGTGAATATCTGTTAAACTGTAATTTATTTCTGTGATCAAAGCTGTATTTTCAGCATCATTACTCCAGTCTTCAGTGTCACATGATCTTCAGAAATCATAATAATATGCTGATTTGCTGCTCAAGAAACATTTATGATTATTATCAATGTTGAAAACAGTTGTGCTGCACAATATTTTTGTGGAAACCGTGATACTTTTTATTTTTCAGGATTCACAGATGAACAGAACGTTTAAAAGAACAACATTTATTTTAAATAGAAAACTTTGCACTGCAAAAAAATATTCTCTTACTTAGTATTTTTGTCTTGTTTTCTAGTATAAATATCTAAATATTCTTGAATCAAGATGAATTTATTGTACAAGTAAAATGACTTAAGATATTGTGCCTTGTTTTCTGTAAAAATTATCAAAGTTTTGTTAGTTTTTCCCTAAAACAAGCAAAAATATCTACCAATGGGGCAAGAAAAAATCATCTTGTTTAGCCTTTGAATTAAGATTATTTTTCTTACCTCATTGGCAGATATTTTTGCTTGTTTTAAAAACCAACACAATTTTTTTTTTTAAACAAGACTTAATATCTTAAATTATTTTACTTGTGAAGTAAATGCATCTTGATTCAAGAATGTTTAGATATTTATACTAAAAAACAAGACAAAAATACTAAGTAAGAGAATCATTTTTTGCAGTGTGGTAACATATATATATATAATATACACCACAGTTCAAATGTTTGAGGTCAGTATGTTTTTTTTCTTGTTCTTCTTCTCCTTTTTTTATTTTTTTATAATAAACTAATACTTTTATTCATCAAGTATGCATTAAATGAATCAAAAGTGACACTAAAGACATTTATAGTGAATTATTATTCACTATAAATTATTATGATTTCTGAAGGATCATGTGACACTGAAGACTGGAGTAATGATGCTGAAAATTCAGCTTTGATCACAGAAATAAATTATATTTTAACATATATTCACATAGAAAATAGATTTTTTAAATTGTAATAATATTTCACTATTTTTACTGTATTTTTGATCAAGTAAATGCAACCTCAGTGAGCTTTAAGAACATTACAAATCTTACTGATTCCAAACTTTTGAAGGCTAGTGTATGTTTCCCTCTCTGTGGCTTCTGAGGCTTCAGTCGCTCCTCACAGATCTCACCTGAGGGTTATTCTCCAAACCCCTCCTCCACTTCATAAAACCCGTTTGAAACAGACTTTAACCTCCGGCCTCAAGCTCTCCTCCCTGGAGATGCCAAATCAGCTTTTGCTCCACCTCAATTACACTGATTCATCTGGAAATTCCTGAGACTGAAGCTCTGGATGAAGACGTGAGATAGAAACTCACAATGACTGAGTAATGTACATCAAACCAGAAAACAATATCATCTCATTTCAGGAGCAGCGTGAAAGATTAGAGCAACAATATTTAACTAGATGCAAGTTAAATAATACAGTTCTAAAATGTAACAATGTAGTAACAAGATTTTTCTAAGGAAAATGTAGGTGGTGCTACCCTATGCAAAAATACCAGCACGTTGCTAGGACATTATGGGTGGTTGCTAGGGCGTTATGGGTGGTTGCTAGGGTGTTTTAGGTGGTTGCTAGGGTGTTTTAGGTGGCTTCATGCATCTCTGTGATTCTTCTGGTCTGTAAATGTGGCTGGGTTCACATCTTCAATGTGCATCTGTGGGATAATTTCACCTGTTTTCTGCTCCAGCAAGTGAAAATGATGTGTCTGATCACTAAGTAAAGTAACAGCACTTTACTCTCCTCAACAACACCGAAAATTCAAGGATAAATGCTGCAGGATGATGCACACACATGATGTTTCAGTAAACACCACTGATGATAATCGTCCAAGAAACGCATCGGAGCAGTCGATCTAAATTGCGACGTGATTCATCTCCTTCAGACTCAAATCACAGTGTTGCTCTTTTCTTAGTGTTTTGTGAATCTCTTTTTCTGAGTTAGTTTTGGAGAGTTTGACAATTTTCTCAATGACTACTTAATCACTATCAGTTTTTACGTTTCCCTTCCCTAAAGGAAAAAAACGTTAATTTTAACACATAAACATATCAACTATGCATTGTTTACACATCGTCAATATGTTTTATGTCTGTCATTTACGTGTTGTTTGTACATTGTCAACATTGTTTGCGTGTTGTTTGCACATTGTCAACATTGTTTGCGTGTTGTTTGCACATTGTCAACATTGTTTGCATGTTGTTTGCACATTGTCAACATTGTTTGTGTGTTGTTTGCACATTGTCAACATTGTTTGCGTGTTGTTTGCACATTGTCAACATTGTTTGCGTGTTGTTTGCACATTGTCAACATTGTTTGCGTGTTGTTTGCACATTGTCAACATTGTTTGCGTGTTGTTTGCACATTGTCAACATTGTTTGATGTGTTGTTTGCACATTGTCAACATTGTTTGCGTGTTGTTTGCACATTGTCAACATTGTTTGCGTGTTGTTTGCACATTGTCAACATGTTGTTTGCGTGTTGTTTCCACATTGTCAACATTGTTTGCGTGTTGTTTGCACATTGTCAACATTGTTTGCGTGTTGTTTGCACATTGTCAACATTGTTTGTTTGCACATTGTCAACATTGTTTGCGTGTTGTTTGCACATTGTCAACATTGTTTGCGTGTTGTTTGCACATTGTCAACATTGTTTGCGTGTTGTTTGCACATTGTCAACATGTTGTTTGCGTGTTGTTTGTACATTGTTTGCATGTTGTTTGCACATTGTCAACATTGTTTGCGTGTTGTTTGCACATTGTCAACATGTTGTTTGCGTGTTGTTTGCACATTGTCAACATGTTGTTTGCGTGTTGTTTGCACATTGTCAACATGTTGTTTGCGTGTTGTTTGCACATTGTCAACATGTGTTTGCGTGTTGTTTGCACATTGTCAACATTGTTTGAGTGGTGTTTGCACATTGTCAACATTGTTTGCGTGTTGTTTGTACATTGTCAACATTGTTTGCGTGTTGTTTGCACATTGTCAACATTGTTTGCGTGTTGTTTGCACATTGTCAACATGTTGTTTGCGTGATGTTTGTACATTGTCAACATTGTTTGCGTGTTGTTTGTACATTGTCAACATTGTTTGCGTGTTGTTTGGACATTGTCAACATTGTTTGCGTGTTGTTTGTACTTTGTCAACATTGTTTGCGTGTTGTTTGCACATTGTCAACATTGTTTGCGTGTTGTTTGTACATTGTCAACATTGCGTGTTGTTTGCACATTGTCAACATGTTGTTTGCGTGTTGTTTGTACATTGTTTACATGTTGTTTGCACATTGTCAACATTGTTTGCGTGTTGTTTACACATTGTTTACATGTTGTTTGCATGTTGTTTGCACATTGTCAACATGTTGTTTGCGTGTTGTTTGTACATTGTTTACATGTTGTTTGCACATTGTCAACATTGTTTGCATGTTGTTTACACATTGTCAACATGTTGTTTGCATGTTGTTTGTACATTGTTCAATGTTGTTTGCACATTTCACATTGTTCATTGTACACATTGTCAACATGTTGTTTGCAGTTGTACATTGCAATTGTGTTTAATAGTTCATTGCATTGTGGTTTAGCATGTAATTGTTTGTGTATTGTAAACATTATTTTTGTACTTATTTTATTCATTGTTTGCACGTTGTTTGTGCATTGCATGTTGTTTGCACATTGTCAACATGTTGTTTGCGTGTTGTCAACGTATTGTTTGTGCGTTGTTTACACATTGTTTGCGCATTGATTACGTGTTTGTGTTAAAATTCACGTTTTCATGGCATCCCATACTTCAGCTCACTTGGCGTTCCATACGTTACCACACTTACGTTTCTAAAAGAAACACGTCTATTGTTCACGTCTGCTCAGTCGACTCCTAGAATTGGGAATTTAAAGCCTCATAAAAGCATTGTGAAGGAGGGGCACTATAATTAACGTTAAGTGAGCAGATGTCGAAAGAAAAGTGTTTTTCACTGTAATAAATGCGGTTTTGAATTTAACACCTCTGGGTAAAGAAACCCAATCTAACTCACCCTGGGGCCGTGCTCTCTGTAATACTGGAAGTGCAGAGACGCGCCCCTCTGGATGAGGTTGAACCCTTCTGCTTCGCAGGAGATCGAATGTCTGCTCTTAAGTGTGGCAACAATGTCAATGAAACTGAGATGAACAATATTTGCATTGTAGCTACACGATGACTTCTGCCCGTCGTCACCGAGAGGTGTGGGACTCAGCGAGGAGTCGTTCCACATCACAGGATTGAGTTGCTCTCCATTACAGCCATGGAGGCTCATTTTTAATTGCACTTTGCTAGAAATGAGTCCAAATACGTATATAGTGAAATACTTGTATTGTCAGATCCACGGTTTCTGTGTTTCGACTGAAATTAGGTCACTGTAGTTAGATGGGAAAAAAATCTTTTGTACAGTTTCTCTGTTTCCATCTGAACAGTAATAATTATGGACTGAGAACAGCAGGGGTACGAGTGTGTGCGCTGTTTATTGATGGAGTCCAACATCATACACGACTTCAATTGTTTCCATCTGAGTTGTGGATAAAAATCCCCGTGCTGTTAGCGGTTGTATTTAATGATGCATGGCTGAAATAAACATTTTTTCAAAATATAATCAACCCTCTGTCCCTCCATCCACGTTCAATCACTCAAGTAGCTTTTCCTTTTGCAGGCTTAGAGAAGCTCTTTCTTCTACAGTCACAGAAAATCATTCAAAAGCTTACAGATACAGAGAAAAGTGACTGCACACTTCAGAGGACACAAACACATTTGTTTGCTACATGGACAAACTGTGCACAAATTAGAGACATTTTCTTTATTTTATTTTGCATTTCACTATCAAACAAAGTAAAATAAATAAATAAAATCCATTATTAGACCGAACGTTCCAGTTGCATTTCCTCTCAAGCACTATTATTTAGTATAGTACTATATTTCTACAAGCCTTTTCACAATCAAGTGGCATTTAGCTGTTAATATTTTAAATCTATTAACTTAATGTCTCATCATGTCAGTACATGTCTTTTGTAGCTGTAAAAATTGTTAAGGCAAACGCTGACAGAGAAGTAGAAGACAGGCAAAAGGAAGAAGCTCTTAAAAAACTTCATATGCATTCCCCCCCAACACAATTTCATTTATCAATATGCATCTGTAATAAAATAACATTTATTTTAACAAGGCTTTGACGTTTAACATAATTAAGGCACACTGTATGAGCAGTATTAAATAAATACGTAAACCTAAAGGTGTAAATTCTGTTACATTATTTTCTGTATATTTTGGTGTATATTTTTTATTACATTGTACTGAGTGAATGTATATTTTTAATATCTGAATCAAAAACATTTTGTTTCAGTCACACTATATTTAAATGTGTCCTTGTCATGTGTATTTATTGTAACATGTTAAACTAGTCTGAAAGCATTTGTAAAAGCTTGAGGCATTAAAGTGTTATCTTTTGTTATTGTTTTTCTTTTCATAGTAAAGTGCAACGCAACCGATGTGGATCAATTAACCCACAATTGATTCTTACTAGCTTGTTATTTTTTAGTAAATCAAAACGGTTACCAGTTTTAAATAAGTGTGTATATATATATATATATATATATATATATATATATATATATATATATATGTATATATATATATATATATATAGTATTATATATATATATATATATGTATATATATATATATATATGTGTGTGTGTGTGTATATGTATATATATGTACGTATGTATGTACAGTATATGTATGTATGTGTATATATATACTATATGTATGTGTGTGTGTGTGTGTGTGTGTGTGTGTATATATATACTGGGGCGTCATGCACTCATTATTTGTGACCCTCTCTGTGAAATCCTGGCTAAAGTCTCAAAATCTAATTATGAGATAACAAGCATCAAAGTTTGATTTCAAATATATGTCAAATATAAAAAATATTATTCGGCTATTTATTTGTCTTTTGGACGCTGCATTCAAAATCCACTTGTCTCAAAAATCTGAGGGCGCACGTGCACCTCGGTTTGAATGGGCATGACGCCTCTATTTAGTCCTGTACTGTATATATTGCTTCGTAAGCTCTCGTTTTGTACAGAAAGCTTCATAATGAGAAAAAGACAAACCTCTGACTCAGTGTCATCTTCTGTTCAGTCCCAGAAGGCATCAGTGCTGCTGTGTTTCACATGTGAGTGTTCTTTACTTCAGCGTTTCATCTGGAGTAATTGTGTTGGATTTCTTCAGGCCATGGCTGCAGAAACCAGCTCAGCGAGATAAAGATGCTGCGTCGCAAAACGCCAAAGTCATGTTGATTCCCCTTTGATTGCATGTAAGTGATTTCATGCTAATATTTGGGTCTACACAACAGCTTGAAAGCCTTCAGTGGTGTGAGATGTTTCAGATGATCTGATGGTTTGTGTTCAGAGTCACCATCAGTCAGTCTTTGGTAGATTGATTCCTGAAGAGCGAAACACTGTGACGCTTTTAGTCTCCTGGGAGGTAAGTATACGATCTTTCTGATTTGAATGCACCAATCGATGTTTTCGTTTGAACGGCCCAACATGTCAACTTCTGAATCAACCAATCACATGAGTTTGGGGCGGGATTATCGGTTTGATTGACAATAGGAAGAAAACCCAGAAACCTGTTTGGAAACAGTCATTGTTTTTCGATTTGTAGACACATTTATTGTACACACATCAACAAACATTGTACGGTATTTTTTGTCATTTGCAGTTGTTTTTTTACTGGTGGTTCGAGAGTAAAAAGGTTCCTATAGAATCTCTGCAAGCTATTTTTAAAGTCTACAAAATGTTGAATATTGAATGTGCACTGTATGTTTCTGCTTTTTTACGTTTTTCTTCAATTTATGAAGGTGTTGTAAACTGAATCGTTAAATTTTCTGTCATAGTTGTACAATACTGTGGTATTTTACTTATAACTTAGTTTGAATTGCCTGACATGTCAACTTCTGAATCAACCAATCACATGAGTTTGGGGCGGGACTATCATTTTGATTGACAATAGGCAGAAAACCTAGAAACCTGTTTGAAAACAGTCATTGTTTTTAATATGTATAACTAATGCAGGCCATTAGATGCATTTATTGAACTTGTACACACATCAACAAGCATTTAATATTGTTTTTATATTCTGATGTGCTGCTCAAAAACATTTATTATTATTATTATGATGACAGCAGCCGAGTAGAATGTTTTCAGGTTTCTTTGATGAATAGAAAGTTCAGAAGAACAGCATTTATCTGAAATAGAAATCTTTTGTAACATTATAAATGTCTTTATCATCACTTTTGATCAGTTTAATGCATCCTTGATCCATAAAAGTATTACTTTCTATACCCCCCCCCCCCCGCGCATTATACTGACTCCAAGGTTTTGAATGGTGTAGTGTATAATGTTACAAAGTTTTTTATTTCAGACAAATGCTGATCTTTGAATCCTTCTATTCATTAAAGCATCCTGAAAAAAAATACTCAACTGTTTTAAATATTGATAATAATAATAAATGATTCTTAAACAGTAAATCAGCATATTATTATGATTTCTGAAGATCATGTGACACTGAAGACTGCAGTAATGATGCTGAAAATTCAGCTTTGATCACAGAAATAAATTACATTTTATAATATATTCAAATAGAAATCAGTTATTTTAAATAGTAAAAATATTTCACATTATTACTGATTTTGCTGCATTTTGGATCGAAGAAATGCAGGCTTGGTGAGCAGAAAAGACTTCTTTAAAAAACAATAAAAATATTACTGTGCAAAAGCTTTTGACCGGTCGTGTATATGATGAAATCAGCTCATTACGCTCATCAACAAGCTTCTACAGTGTGTTTTTGTTATTTACAGGATCCTTTGCCGTTGTCCTTTACTGGTGGGGAACAAGGGTCGCTGTGGGTCTTAAAGAAACCCCGCGAGCGCTGCCGTCACCCGGGGCAGAAACAGCGCAGGGGTCCCTGATATCTCCCGTCCCAGGCCGGGTCAGACCCCATGTTTCCACCCGCTCTCAGCAGGAGGTTCAGAGGAGAGTCTGGATTCTCAGAGAACAAAAGCAGAATTAGCGTCTCTTTTGTTTTTGTGGTCTCGTGTCTGTCTGGCGTGAGCTCCTTGGGCGATCGGAAGACATCGATTCCTGCTGTTTCTGATGGTAAGAAACACTTTCTGTAATCTACATTAGTCACTCTCTGGGTGGATTTTATTGGGTATTTACTGCGGTACTTTATCTCAATCATTTGGCTTTGCTTTAGTGAAAATAGGTTTCCGGGACAGAATGATTTTTTCCCTGCTTGTTGTTGCTCTTGTTTACACACTTTTTAAATGAGCTGCTGTTTTCAAGGCCTGACGTTCATCCTTCAAGTTGTTCGTAGACGTTTGTGTGTGTTTTTGCAGGTTTATATGTGAGGAACGTGCTGCTAATTTGCTGCTGTTCTCCTTGACTGATGTCTGGAGGATATGAGAGTCTCTCGAGACGGTTGAAGGGGAGAAGAGTTCTGATTTTCATTTTTCCTGCTTGCTTTGCATTTAGTTGCCCTGTAGCGAGCATCTCTTAACGAGATAAACAGGTCACTGCTGGCTTGTGGTGAATCTCACCAAACCTGTCGAGGACACATCCGGGTCAGATTACTCTCAAACATCAGAAGAAAGACACGAGGAATTACATTTGACATGAAAACAAAATTCTTTATTTACATTATTTTCATGGAAACACAATTTCCACTCAAACTCATAAAAACTCAAACACATATAAACTCAGAATTACAAGAAAAAAGTCAGAATTGTGAGATAAAAAGTTGCAATTACCTTTTTTATATTTTTTATTCTGTGGCGGAAACAGGCTTTCATATAATACATTTATAGAAGTTTGGAATAATTAAGATTTTTATTAATTATTTGTTTTTTAAAGAAGTCTCTTCTGCTCACTGAGGGTGCATTTATTTGATGAAAAATACAGTAATATTTCAAAATTGTATTAAAATTTTAAATGTATTATATTATGGGTTTTTTTGACAATATTTAATGTCATTACAGGAATAATTTGCATATTAAAATATATGAAAATTCTTTTAAACTATTTCAAAATATTACTATTTTTACTGCATTTTTTTTATCAAATCAGCCTGTCAGCCTTTTTTTTTTTTTATAAAAAATTGTTTTAAAACATTAATCATTCCAAACTGTTTCATATACACAGATAAAAGAAAATAAATATTTATTTTTTTATATTTAAGAAAATAAATATTTTACATTTTTTAATTATTTTATATTATATATTTATATAGACATTACTGTACTTGTAATATTTCCTGCAAAAATACTGCACTTTAAAATTAAAATTAGCATCAGGGTGGTATATAAATACTAACATGATGCATAAATATTTACAATATTTTTTACTCTTCAGAAACAGGCTTCCGTAGTTTTCTCTCACACATAAACTGTAAAAAGTTTTTTTGAAGTTGTAAATAAATTATTAGAAAATAAATTATTTAAAAAGAGGTTATTACATTATTATTATGTAATTATTTGTGAAATTATCTATCAGTTTCTGAGTAGAAATGGTTTTAAAGCAAATCCTACAGCAGTTTTTTCTTCAGTGCAGTAAGTCCTCGTCGTCTTCATCATCTGAAGCTCACAGTGCTGTAAATCAGACTGATTTGGATCAGGCTCTTCCTCTATACTCATGCTTAGTTTGCAGATAGTGTGCTGTAACAGTGTTCACTCCTGGTGCAGACGTGTGTGTGTGTGTGTGTCTGCGTGAGATCGCATGGCAGATACACTGATGAAGAGAACGTGTTGAAATGCATCAGGTCTGCAGTCGACACGCTGGCCTCAGGTCACTTCCCTGGGAAACGTCCCGTGTTATCAGATGAGGCTGATGGACAGCGGTCTAGGGTTACTTGAAAATAATCCCGTCCTTCACTTTAGGAGCAGCACATGATCATGCCGGGAACGCTGGGAAAGAGAGCCATGCTTACAGAGGCTCTGCTTATTGATTGCTTAAAGCATGTGGTGTCTGGTTTCCTCTTTGCGCTGCTGTGTTTGTGTTGTTGTTACCTGTAGGACCCTGAACAAGAGCCCGAACGGCTACAGAAATACCTGTTCTGTATCTGAATGACATTTTCATAATCACTTCATTATTTCAGATCATTTGGAGTTGCACTGCCAATATATGTCAACATATCTGTCTGTCTGTCTATAAAATAAAAAATAGAATATTATTTATGATTCTGAATGTATCCATATTTATAATTTTTTTCAATCAAAATTTAGTTTTTTTCTGCTACCCATTGGCAGATTATGCCAATAAATAAACTTTATTGTAAAATAATTTTATCTTATAACTTTATCTTAAATTTGTAACTTTATTTTAAAAAACAAAATTCTGAAAACATTTTTTTTCAGATTATTTTACACGATTTTGCTTCTCAAGTGAAGAAAAGAAGAAAAAAAATATCTAAAATAGAATTTTCTCTTATGCTTATAATTTCAGAAGTTTTGGAGTTGCACTGCGAATATATATATATATATATATATATATATATATATATATATATATATCATTAATTCTAAATTAAGTATGTATTAGTTTTTTTTATTAAAATAAAATAAAATTATGTATTGATTTTTTTAATTATGATGATTTCAGAGCATTTGGACTTGCACTACCAGTATAAATAGCAGTATTTATTTATTTTGTAATTGCATCAGTGTTTATTAGTCTTTTCATTTGAATTAAAATTTAAGTAGGTTTTTTCTTAGGCCATTGGCATATTTTCTCAAAATAAACTTCAAGATCTATTCTCAAAAAATTTTTTTTTTTAAAAATGAACAAATTATGTTGATTATAAGGGTGATTTTCTGTTAATGCAAATTCCAGTTCTATAAGGCCGTCTGCCAGAATGCCATTTTTCACAATTGGTTTATTATTTCAAGACGTTTGTGTTCAGAATGATGGAATGTAAATCAAGGTTAACAGCCTCACTAACATAATCATAGATGTGGTGTATTGAAACACAACTGTATTCATGCATAATTTGTCTGTACGCGTTTCAAACACTGTGTTTGAAGACAGATCTCTGGATGACAGAGCGATGGCATTCTTCAGAAATCTCCATAAATCATCATTAGGAGAATGTCCTGACATCCTGCTCATTAATCATAAGGTGGGATTTGCTTTCCTCTTTGGTTACTCAAACCTCAGATCTACAAATATCCCTCTGCTTGTAATGTCACGGCTTGACAATATTGAAACGCACACCGAACTAAAAGAGCTGGTTCAGGTTCCACCGAGGAGCAGTGAGATGAAAGGCAAACGGAGAACGCTGGTGTCTTTGCAGCTTGTGATCAGGAATCTGGACTCATTTACAAAGGTTTACACATCGTCTGTCCCTCTTGTGTTCATTTATGAAGTAATTAGGTATAATTTGATTCATTTGAGTATCTCTCTGCTCTGCTTGGCTCATTTTAGTGTGTTTGAATCTATTTTTCATCCACAGTCAGCACGAAAATGTCTGGGACTCACTATGCTACAGTCTTAAAGGTTTCAGAAGGTGTTTTTTTTTTAGTTTTTGCATCAATGCCATAGAAATAAAGGTTCCGAAAGGGTTTCATAATGATTCCATAGAAGAACCATTCTGGGCTCCCAAAAGAACTTTTCATCATAGGCGTAGCTTGACGTTTGAGCTTGGGGGGGCCAAACCAAGCCAGTCAAACTTTTAAATGCATTTTAGCATTTCTGTAGTAAACGTACAAAGTCACAATCCGTTCACAATCAGTTGCCATGGCAACCAGATACATTGCACGCGAATTACTTGTAAAGCCTGCGCTGTCTTCTGCTGAGCTTTCAATAAACACGTTGAATAGAATGCATCATAAACATGTTTGCCAACAGAATTGCAAAGTAGATTTTAAGCAAATCAACAAGTGAATTACCCACTGCTTTAAAACAAATATCTGTTGGACATTATTCAAGTTAAACGCGCAGGCACACAAACACATTTAGTAACGTTAAATCTTACTGAAAATGGCCGATTAAGCAGTTTATATTTTGAAATATATTTCTAGGTTTTGTTCTGTGTGCACTAAATTACATTTGGATGTAAATGGTCCTTTTCCTGACATAAATGTAAAACACTGAGCTGCTAACGGAGCGTCCTGTGGATCACCTTTATGAGGCTGTCCGGGTCTGGATTCAGGCATCTAGCTTCATCTGTCTTTATTTTGGTTATGTTCAGATTCCTCTGCAGTTGTTGTATGTTGTAAAAAAAAACGCTAAATATCCATTCATGTCATGCAACAGGCAAGCATAGGCTATTATCCGCCAAAATGCAGATTCGTCACGCGCCAACTTCTTACGCAAATAAGATTGGGAAAGCCATTAGTAAGTTTACAATAAATAACAGTAAAATATATTAAAATAACTACATTATGTGCATATTTACTTTTGAGTTGAAAACATTATTAATTAACAAATACTTAGTAAAATCTTTAATTTACCCCAAATCTCCGCCTTTGCCTTTCAGTCAAAAGTTCTTAAAAGAACCTTTTTTTCTTAGTGTGAAGAACATCTAAAGAACACTTAGAAGCTTTTAATGGTTCCATGGATGTTAAAGGTTCTTCATGGCACAATCAGTGCCAATAAAGAACATTTGAAGAAGCATTTTTGGTTCACCAAAGAACCTTTCATTGATCAGTTTTTAAAATAACAGTTTCTGTCAACAAAGCATTGATATCAGTAGGTTTTTTGCCCCTTGTGTTGTGTTTGGGTCATTTTACCCGAAGAGGATTTTTTTTGTTTTTATTAAAGAAAAGCACATAAGCATCTCAAGACACAATACAAGTATCAAACTGTAACAGAATTAAGAAAGTAAAAAAACACACACAAATCAAAAACACAAATAGGCAAGCATAAAAATGCCCACATACCTATAAACATATTGTCACAATAATATGAGCACACCAATATACATCTAAACAAACATGAAGAGAACAAAACAAAACAAAAAAATCTAGAACCTGCCTTTAATGTATTCCAGAAATGGGCTCCAAGATTTTATAAAAAGATCGTGTTTTATTCGAATTCCAAATGTAATCTTTTCAAGTTTGAGGGCAATAAAGGACGATAAGTTGGAGGAGATGGCAGCTTCCAGTTAATTAGTGTAACTGTCTAGCAAACTAAGTGTTTTTTTTCTTTTTGCTGTAAATGTTAATGTTGCAATGGACTAAAACTGACTTTGCTCACACAGGGTATAAAAACTTCCCCAAAAAATAGGTAATGTATGTTTTTTTTTCCCCACCTTGGTACACTAGTGCACTTTCCAGTCTACAAAATTTGAATTGCATATAAATTTCTCAGTATGCTATAATATAACAAAATCTTGTATTGTATCTTTTTGTCAGCTTGTTTTCTTTCAAAGAGCACAGGTTTTGTATTTTATTGTTTGAACTGGTTGATCATAGGCTTCTTTGGCCTCAGTTTTTGAGTGAAGATTTGAGTAAAAATAATCCACAAATAATGCTTCTCATACTCTGATTAATTCAATATCCCAAATTTTGCATACAGTTACATGGAAATATATACTGAATGATGTTTTCCCTACAGTTCCTGTGGAGAAATAAAAACAGACATAAATGTAAAATAAAGGTTCTTAATTAGCTTTTTTTTTACATTTATTTAACGTCCACAGAATTTTTCCTTTCATTTTTTGGGGGACTTTTCCCCACTTTGTTACACCTTTGTGTTCCCAAACAAAAAATGACTGGCCTACAAAAAAAAATGCATAAACATATTATGCTATATTATCATCAAATATTGGATGCAATCTTGTTTTCTTTTAATTAGCACAGATTTTGTATTTCCTTTTGGAATCGGTTGATTGTAGGCCTCATTGATCTGAGCTCATGCACCTTGGCTTTTAAACCAAAATTGTTAATAAATAATGATTTTTTTTATTAAAAACTTAGCTGCATAAGTTTAGATCAATGAAGCCTACAATCAATTTGTTAAAAAATAAAAAAAATCCTGCACAAACTGAAAGAAAACAAGTTGACAAAAAGATTGAATCCAATATTTGGTGATAATTTATCATAATGAGGCATTTACAAGCAATTTTTAAAGGTTGGCCATTTTTGTCCAGGAATATCAAATTATGATTTTCAGATGATAAATTCAGCTTTTGACTGGTGTTTAATGTAAAGAACTGAAGATGTGTTCTGATTGGCTGGCTCAGAGCTGATTTCAGTCTTTCAGTCATGTCGATTATTTCATTTCTTCTTTTGTTGATTTGATGACACATGACTGTGCTGTCCTCACATCTACAGAATCAGGCATGTGCAATTAACAATTAACAAATGAACAATTTCTACATGATTGGCTCATCAGTCATGGCAGGCGCTCCAAATGTCGCTTTTGTTCGGAGCGTGTCACGCTGACGCTGCTGATGCACGAATGTCATTTCTCAGATGAAACCTCACGCGTGTATGTCATTAAGATCCCAAAAATGACAGTATTCATTATTCCCAATCATGCACGAAAGTCAGCGGCATTGCATTTGCTGTCCAGAGCGGGAAAACCAACATTTCGGACATGCACACACGCTAAACTTTCACACAGAAATAAATAAGTAATCACCTTTCATTCAGATCTTTGGCTGATTGCAATCAGCACGTCTTATTCTCCCGCAGAGCAATCTGCCAAACCTTAAACAAAGGCCTGCGCTCGCAAGCAGCTCACGGCGAGAGGTTTTACTGCTGTATTATACGTGTGCTCTCCTGATAACAGCGCTGTGTTCTTTAAGAGCTGTAATATGACTGCAGGGATGCTCTAATGACCCACTGAATGAATCTCCATATTGATCACCTTCTCAAAGCCTTTTAAACCATCAATACCTTTTAGAGATCCACTTAAGGTTAAGGACACGTTTGACCTCCTTGTTTCTGTGCAGACGGACATCTGGCTGACAGAAGGTGGCTTTTGTAGCGGCACACTTTATCTGCGACCGTACAAACACCTGCGTCATGCGTGATTATCTTCATATATTCATGTCAAGTCGAATGCACAATTGAAAGTCAGCAGTCTTGGGTTGGTTCATGTGATGTGCTTATGGACTGATTAATTGCCTTCACCGTGAATCTAAACCTCCAACAGAGTAATTTACCCATAATCCTGCAGTGTTTGCGCTCCATCATGGCCAGAGTCACAGTTAAGACGTGTCAGAGCAGATATTTGTGATGATGGGATTTACATAGTCCTGTAAGCAGCGATTGTAAAGGACAGAAAGCTCACCAGTTGTTTCTCTTGTACATAAAATAATTGATTTTAAACAATCGGTGATATTAGAGATCAAATGGAGATGTTTGCTAGGTGTTTCTGCAATGCATGTTTATTTTATAGCTCTATATCATTTTTCTCAGTGTACACTGTAAAAAAAAAAAAGTTGAGCAAACTTAAAAGTTTAAGGCAACCAGCTTCAGCAGATTTTTCAGTTCTCTCAACTTGTTCTCAAAATCTGCTGAAGCTGGTTGCCTTAAACTTACAGTATAGCAACAGTGCACACGTTTCTGTGTGAGTTTGTTGAGATCGGAAGGAATTTAAAGTCTTGTAGTGTGTAATGCCCAGTTTTTCTTTGTGACTATTTACAAAGTCGGTAAGTGTATGATGCCTTGTGTTTTAAAAATCTGTTCAAATTTTAAAAGTCATGTAGTGTAATTCAAGCTTATTTGTATAGCGCTTTTCATGATACAAATCATTGCAAAGCAGCTTTACAGAAAAAGTTTCTACATTGTATTTAGGAGTAGGTTATTAGTGGTGACTATGGCAGAAATGTACAGTAAAAATCATGCAGTTAGTTACAAATTACACGTAATCAAACAGACGGTGAACACTATTACCTGCAATGATTAAACGTTGCGATCAAGCAAAATTTGGTAGTTTTATATGTTGTTCCAGGGTTGGCATCCTCTGAGGTCCTCTGAGGGGTTGGCATCATCTCTTCTCAGGTGTTCGGTCATCTCAGATCTTCTTAAGGGTTGGATCCAGACTGAAGCTTGTGTCATTCCTAGTTACCTCGGGATGCAAGTCCCGTGGCAGAAACAGAGAAGCAAATAGAGACGAAATTAGCGTAGCTGCTGTTCCAACCAAGCAAAAGAATATTAATGTGCTTTTGATCAGATATAGCTGAAGTACAAGGTTATGAGAAACATTATGTGAATGCTTGGCTAAAGAGATGTGTCTTTAATCTAGATTTAAACAGAGAGAGTGTGTCTGAACCCCGAACGTTATCAGGAAGGCTAATCAAATCAAATCAAATCACTTTTATTGTCACATCATCACAGCACGTGTCTTGATGAGTGAAATTCTTGAGAGCGTGCTCCAGACAGTGCAGAACAATTAACATATAGACAGTACCATTACATAATTACAGACTTATGTGCAATATACACATACATATACTCAGTACACACAGTGGTCTGTTAGACATACTTACAGTTATCAATACACATTATACACCGTATGTACACATTCTACATTATGTACACATATATACATACACAGTAATGTGCAACGGTGCAGTAGATTGTACATAAGCTGGATACGCAGATGTCATGGATGTGCATTGGATGGTATTCAGTTCTATTCTATTCTATTCTAAAGCTCCCATTAATATTAAATGTTCCTCATAAATGTTCACCATTTGTAAGAGTGTAGAACAACAATTTTTGATTTTGGTTCCTCAAAGATTTTTTCTTAGTGTGAAGAACACTTAAAGAACCTGGAAATTTTCCTTGCATCTTAAAGGTTCGTCAAGAAACCATCAATGCCAATGAAGAACCTCTAATTTATGAGTGATATTGACTGAATTTGTGTGTTTATTTCTCCACAGGAATTGTAGAAGAAACACCATCCAATGTTTCCTCTACATATTTTTTTAATGCAGATTTTGGGATATTTGGGAACACTGGACGAAAATGCCAAGATGAAAACATGCACATAAGCTACAATGGAAGCACGTTTACTGAACAAATTCCTGGATGCCCAACAGAGACCTCAACAGATCATGTGATTGGACTATCAATAATAGATCGGATTGGATAATGGTCCAATCTCATCACACACCATCTCAGATATTGTTCTGTCATCAAAACAATTTACTTTCCATCACTTTCCATACCCAAACATCAGGCATCCAAATGCAAGATAACACAACAGCGTTTGTTATTACATTTATCTGCATGTGCAAAGAGCTACATTGCCTTGCCGCAGCTTCCATTTTTATTACTGATATTTTACACCAATTTCCCAGGAAGTGGAAGAGAATTTTGTTCTCTTGAACACGCAAGATAGAAACAATGCTTTATTGGCAAGATTTATGCAATTTTCCCCACAAGTTCACAACTTTGAATGGAAGCATTGCCTTTGTAAACACTGAAAGATGTCCGAGATCATCCCATCTCCCGATCGTCCCGTTCTCCTCTGGGTGATCGGTTGTTTTGTCCTGATCTGTGATCTTCACTCGTCGCATTTTGAAGTCAGCATGACAAATTCAGCGCTAGTTCCCTGCTTACTGTCCTTGACACACTTTTGCAAGGTGGACACAGTGACCCCATCAGCTGGTGCTGTCCAGCTCCCCAAGGACAGTAAAGCCCAGAGCCTCGACCGCATCCATCTTTGCGTCCCGCCGCTCCACACTCCCCTTCAAACGCCGTGGGCTCCCCTCCTGATAATTCCCCATCCGCCTTTGATTAATGCCTGTTTACTTCAGCAGGTCAAACCATTTCAGTTTGAGGAGGGGAGAAATTATGTGAAAGAAAAGTGCAATTACTCAGGGCTTCAACCTGCCAGCTTCAGGTTAAAGGACAAAGACTCACGGAAGCCGATGGAGAAATCTCAGCTAATAAGGGAAGTTATTGCTCAGATGTTAGACCTGCAGATCATGGTTACGTTTCTTTAAAAGATCAACTTTGCCTCATGAAAAACACATGAATGAGTCACTAGCTGTCATAACAATAAGAGTATAGAGCTATAAAATGAATGTAGTGCAGCTCACTTGTTTGAGATTATATTGAGATGACTTTTGATTGCTGACTATACAATGCAAAAAAAAAAATCTTATTTTTCTCTTATTTTCCAGTTCAAATACATTACAAAAATGATTGTCTTATTTAATATTTTTTGTTTTGTTTTCAGTACAAATATCTAAACTTTCTTAAATCAAGATACATTTAATTAAGAAAGAAAATGATCTAATGTATGAATATACTTTTTTTCTGAGATTGTTTTTACAGTATTTGTGACGGGATTATTATAGTTAACTAAAACCATTTAAAAAATAAATATAATTTAACACAACAAAATTAAATAAAAAAAATAAAGATTCTTTTTCAAAATTTCTCATTATCATTTAGTTTAACTTCATAAAATAACTACAACTGAAATAAAAGAAAATACTAAAAACGATATACACATATCTTAAAAAATTATAAAAATGATGACAAAATAAAAAAAAAAAATGTAAATACAATTAATATAAAATAAAATTAATCAAGAAAAAATAATAATAGTATTTCAGTTATACTAAAATAACACTGGCTTGTGATTACAGGATAACATTTATTTTTTTTAATCGACCTGATGAAATATTTTAGATCTTGGCATAACTAGATATATATTTCTATGACTTTTTCAGGTCTAGAAATCACAATTAAGTAAAAACTTGAAACTACTGATCCCTGAAACTGATTTTGTGACACTAACTCTGTAAAGCTGCTTTTGCAATTTATATTATATAAAGTGCCTTATATAAATACAGTTCAAAAATATATATGAAAAAAATATAGTTGTTGAGGAAATGTATTAAAATAAGAAAAGGGTGTTTACATCTTGATTTTTAGGTTATTTTCTGTTTTGTGTTATTTATTAGATTTAAACCATCTGGTTGCTCTAAATGAGACAAATGTGAGATTACTAGGACCATTTTCTCAGGAGAAACATCTGAGATGCATGAGACTTCAGCAAAATGAGAGAAATATTTGAGATACTAAAGAGTTGTCGTTGGTGTTTTTGTTTGCTGGAGGCTCTTTCCTAACAGTAAGATTTCTTTGAGCATTCTTCTTCTGAATAGGAGGTCATTGTGTTTGTATGCAGGTGAGCAGAAGTGTCTCCATCAGTGTTTGTGGGTGTTTGTTTGTTATGTGGACGGCGTTGAGGAGGAGTGAGCATTGCACGAGGCTTCGGTGCCAGTGTTTTTGGTCATGCACGAATGCATGCATGCAGGTGGGCGTCAGTTATGAAGAAATAAACAAAAAAGCTTTCATGTTCTTAAAAAGGTCACGGAGACTCTTTGAGATTGACTCACCGTGCGAGGGATGATGAGGGTCTCTCGTGTTCTCCAGCCGTTCCTGGGAACGTTCTGCCGTTTCTGCACATTATTCTCACATGCTGATGGTTATTATGGACATGTGGCGGCTCGGCCGCTTCTGCGTGTGGGAGTGCATGCTGCTCTATGAAGACACAGGATGGGCTCATTAGTCGCCGGAGGTAAACACAAGCACAAAGACACCGGCTGAAGGTAATGATCTGTTTGCTCTTCATCAATCCCACAAGCACACAAAGCAGCACTGTAAGCCCTATTTACTGCTGTTTGCTAACAAACGACTCACCCTGAGTACTAAACTTTGGCTCGTCACTCGTCTGTGAGACTGGCAGAGATGATTCCTCAACATAATAAAATACATTAGCAACCGCATACGCTATGAAAGCTACTCGCTCATTCAGAAAATGCAAAAATTGGAGGAAAAATATAAATATGAAGGTTAAAATTAGTTCTCACAGACAGAGATACAGGAAACAAATATATATGAAAGGGTTGGCAACAGTGTTATTTTAGTATCATCGAGATACTTTTATAGTTTTTATTAACATTTTAAATTCATTTTTCATTTTCTTTTTCATTTTAATTTTAGATAAAGTTTTAATAATTTTGTTGTGTGTTTGGTCATTTTTATTAGTTTCTTTTTATTTTCTATTTCTATATTGTTTTTAATTTTACTTATATTTATTATTTTTAATTTTATTTATTTATTTAGTATTATGTTGTTGTTGTTCTTGTTTTTTTGTTTGTTTTTTGGATTTAATTTTAATAAAATTAAAAATAATAATAAATAAAGGTAAGAATCTGCTTGCCAGAAATGTACTGTTAACAATTAATAAGGGGAGTAATTTGTTTTCCATTATACTTCAATCAAAATAATTTCTTAATTTTTTAAGTTATACAAAATTCAGCTCATTTTTTAAAAATTAAAATGACTTGACCAGCCAGTTTGATGACACTTCAATTTAAGGCAGTAACAGAACTGAAGTTTTAAGTTGAAGACCTCTAATTTCTCATCTAATTTGATTCATAAGAGAAACACTCATAGCACATGTGTGTCCTTCTTTGTCTGTAGATGTTTTTGGACGCTGTGCTCCTCCCACAGGTGTCCGGCGCTCCTCAGGTGACCTGGAAACTGATGATTGATGGCATTATTTAAAGGGCTGCTCCAGTTCTGTGAGTGTTAGATGATGAGAAGTCGATTTCAATAATCATAAAATTCAAGCCATGATGATTTGCAGGGGTGATTTGGCCCCATTTGAAAGTGAGGTGTTGAATAAGTATTGATTATGTCTCAAAAAATGTTCATTCTCAAAAAATAAAAGTATTCCAAGGTTTTACCCAAAGGAGGGATAATGAAGTCTTTTCCAAACCATTCAGCAGAGGATCCATATGGCACTGCATCATTATTGTGAACGCGACTCATTAAAACACAGTTGAGTTGCCAAACAGAACATAGTAAAGACAAAATCAAATGCAACCTGTTTTGCCTCCGTATTTTAGAATAAACTTGATTTTACCCATCAGGAACTGATTGGATGGTGTAAAGAATCTCTATGAATAGAGGCTCTAAAAAGCATTTTTATTATTATTGTTATTATTATTATTATTATTAGAGTAGTAGTAGTATTATTTGTAATGTGCACTAATGAATTGTGCAGGAAGATGTATTAATACAGTAAATAGGGCCAAATTTTGATTCTGTATTATTTTAGCATTTTAGTTTTCAGGCAAGGCAAAAAACTTTATTTATATAGCACATTTCATACACAATGGTAACTCAAAAGGCTTTACATAAAATGATCACAACAGGTGCATATAAATAAAATAATAAAAAATGATGAAAAATTAAATTTAAATGCATTACAGTTACGAGTAAAAAGGGAGGAATACATGAATAAGATTCATGTCAAATATTGATTTTCCGAATCAATCGATTTCCTTTTTTACATTTTAAATTTAGTTAACAATTTAGTAATTTGGTAGTGCATGTTTTTGTCACTTCAGTAGCTTTGTGTGTGTGTGTTGTGTGTGTGTGTGTGTGTGTGTGTGTGTGTGTGTAACTGGCTGAAATGTATTATTTTAAAATATTTTATTGTATATTGTTTTTTAATGGTTTTAGTTTTAACCCTGTTTTGATTTCATAATGACTTTAAATGTGTCATTGGGTTGCTTATAGCATAATTATATAATGCTGATTTTTATAATATGCCAAATTAGTTCAGTGAAGTTTTCACTTTATTGTTGATCAGTCAGAGTAATGCCACTCTGAGATGTGTTTGGATGGTTAGTCGTGGGTTAATACTGTACGTGGAGGTGCGTTTAGATCACAGCAGCAGTTTGTTTCTCCATGAAAACAATCCTAAGTGAAAACAGGCTTTCTCTGGTGCGTGAGCTCCGTCAGGAGTCCGTCAGGACTGACCTTTTTACTGCCGTGCTTCAGCTTTGATCCGCTGCTGAATCACTCGCCACCAGGTTTGTGACATTTGACAGGACACACACATGAGCTCTCACACACATACAGTTCACTCAAAAATAGGGCACAGTGTGCTGTGTTAATACTGAAGGAATTTTCCATATTGATTTTTGAATTATGCTTTGTGTTTGTTTTAGGTTTAAAGGAAGAGTCCTAAATTAAAGGAATAGTTCACACAAAAATTAAAATGTGTTCACCCTCAGATCATCCAAGATCACAATAATCCACATCACTCCAGTCCATCAGTTAACATCTTGAGATGACAAAAGCTGAAACAATCCACCATTAAGACGTTTTTAACTTAAATACCATAGAGTCCATAATCCATAATAACGCTTCCTCCAGAGAAAAAGTCCATCTCCTGTTGTCTCTAGCATCAAAATCCAGCCACATATTTGTTTAGAGCTGTTTTGTCTTGTAAACGCTGCTTGATCTGTGCAGATTTCTCTCCTGATTCAGACCAGAACACTTTTTCACTGGAGGAAGCGTTATTATGGATTATGGACTCTATGGTATTTTAGTTAAAAAGGTCTTAATGCTGGATTTGTTTCATCTTTTGTCTTCTCCAGATGTTAACTGATGGACTGGAGTGGTGTGGATTATTGTGATGTTTTTATCAGACTCTCATTCTGACGGCACCCATTCACTGCAGAGCATCCATTGCTGAGACACTGATGCAGAGACACATTTCTCCAAACCTGATGAAGAAACAAACTCATCCTAATCTTTCATTTTCATGTTTGGCTGAACTATTCCTGTAAGTGGGTTTTTGTATTTCATGCAGTGTAGATCATGTTTGAATCAGATATGAGTGTTCTAGATAGAAACCCTACAGGACGACTGATTCTGAAATGTTCAGTGGCATTCAGCCTAAACCTCGTTAAAATGATCAAAACTGAACAAAGCATAAAGGAATATGCCAGAATGTTTTATATTGTAGAATGTCGTGGCTTGTTTTGCTCTGGTTTGCTCTTGCTCAGATGCTGATCTGCGGTGTTATTTAGTAACTTTTAAATGCTCCAATTATGTAAATTACAGGAAGATTACTTCTCGTGATTACAGTAATGGCAAGGTGAGACGGCGAGCATATTTTGCGTGTTAATGGGCTCTGTTTGTTTTTGCGCAGTGACTCACTGTGGCGATGAGCAGGTAAATCGATAATTTGACCGGTGGATCTTTTTGTCTTACAGGAGAAATGCCGTATTGGAGGTGGACTGTAAATAAGCGGAAGGCCTTCTTGACAAATGAATCCATTAACATTTCTCAGTGTCGCCTGGCAAGGAGACTTGCCGTTTATGGGGCAGAAAAAACAGGCCTGTAAATCTGACGATCGGCAGAGACCCGAAACCTGCGCGTTCATGATGCAGCACTTTATCTGGCTCTGAAATGGCATCTTTATCTGCTTAAATTAAGTTTTGATTCCTTGCCACATACGGTGTTGCAAATCACTTTTAACACCGATATCAAGAGTGGCACTAAAGTTGGCCTGTGGCCATGAAAAACTGCTTTTTATTTTGTAGCATCCTTGTGTTGTGCCGCTTCGGATTAACCCCTGCATATTCTCTCAGCATAATCTATCACAGAGAGATGCTCTAAAAAGTCATTGAGTCAAGGTTTATGGGCAGAATAAATTTCCAATTTAAATGTGGTTTTACCACCGTGTGTCAGAGAAGGATTCCCTGACTTCTGTTTCACTTCATAACGCCGGCCTGAAGTCAGCGCTTTAGAGACGCAGAGATTGATGGAGGTTTTTTTTCTCAAGGACGCCCATCATTCGCTCAGACTGTTAACGTCTTTGTTAACGGAGGAGAAGGGCTGTCGCACCAATGACTGACAGGCCTTTCATCGTTAGCAAACGCTGAGTGACAGTTTGAGGGAAAAGCATCAGTGAGCTGAGAGAGAGAGGTGAGTTTATGTTGATGTTGCTGTTTAGGTTTGATTAGCTTCTCAAGCAGGTTGAAACAATGTAAAAATTGCAAGTAAATTTCACAAATAGTAACAAAGAAATGGCATTAACACATTGAATGAATTAATCATGGAATTTTGAAGTAGACAAACCAAAATAGTATTTTCTTGTAACATGCACTCCAATCATTTTATTTACAACATTAGATTGATGTAGATTTTACATCAGTGGTCTCAAACTCAGTTCCTGGAGGGCCACAGCTCTGCAGAGTTTAGCTTTAACCAGCTCCAAATCACACCTGCTTGGAGGTTTGTACTGATCCTGAAGAGCTTGATTATCTGGATCAGGTGTGTTTGATTAGGGTCGGAGCTAAACTGTGCAGAGCTGTGACCAGGGGCGGACTGGAACAACATTTCAGGCCGGGAAATCTCACTCTCATCCAGGCCATCACATACACCCACAACAAATTTTGAAACCAGGCAACAGTATTTTTTTGTATGGCCATCATCATCATTGCATAAAAAAGTTTCAATTCCTATGCTGGGGCCGTGCAAAATAATTAAAGGTTATCTTTTGAACTTCCATTTTCATTTTTAGTCTCTTCATTTTCCCTGACATCTCTGTCTCTCGTGTATGTTTACTTTTTTCACAAATTTTCTTGCACCTGTCACTTTTCCAGCACCTTGATGCAAAACAGCCACCTCATTGCAATTTGTTTGCACATAGTATACATTTATTTTTAGAAAAAAATAAGTATTACATTATTGTTTTATCTTGTCAAAATTAGCACAATAATAGCTACATCTTGAATATATCTTTATAGAAAAATCTTAAAATTGAATATGTTTTTGCATTATCATGGGTCATGTTTGGTCCTAATGAAAATTAACCATGGTATTATTAGACCTATGGTAAAAGTAACCATGTTTTTGGTGGATTGATTACTATTTGTATAACCAGAGTTTTACTACAAATACCATGGTGAAACTATATCTGTACAAAACCATTATAATTTTGTTACCATGGTTTAAATAGTAACCAGTTTTTGGTTTTATTTTTAAAAACCACGGTTAAATTTCCTAAGGGTTCATTTTTTCCCATACTCTTACAACCCTTTATAAAACTGTGAATATTTGCTGCTAAATTCCGTCTCTTTACAATATTTTCCTTTTAAGTTTGGATAATGCAGCTCTGCTAACATTGCTACATTTATAAGTAAACAAAGTAAAACTAATGTCTTTTACGATGTAACTGACTGACTTGAAGCCTGAACTGGAATTTACCTCTCTCTCCACTGTGGCTTCCACTCCATTCTGAGTCTCCTCCTGGCGGATCGCGGAGTGCGCGCTGCGAATCCCTACTAGTAAGCAAACTTATTGATTTTTCTTTAAATGGCGAATTCGGAATAATCTTTAGTCATTCGTTGCAACAAAAAAAACAACAATATAAATAATCAGAATAAATTATTATACAAACAAATATAAATATACAGGACATACTACCCTAAAGATCAAACGAACTAGCTAGTTAATGCGATAATGGAAGCTGACTGTTGCTGTTTTCATTTCAGTTTATGCTAATATACTAATGTAACAGATAAGAATGTTCTCTGATCAATATGAAAACCAAATTAGTATAAAAATATGAAAATAGTTAAAAATAAGTAAAGAATTGACGTAGTTATTATTTAAAAGCGATGAGGAGAATAACGGTACTGTTGACATGAACATACAAAAATTAATGAAGAATAGTATGGAGAAAAAACTGTTAAGTGGCAGCAAACTGCTCTGACAGTATGTAGATGATGATTTTTTATAAGTTGATTTCAAGCGTTTGAATCAGACCGATGCAGGGGAAAATCCCTGGCCTGTTTTTATGGAGCTCCTGGGCCTGAAAATCGTATTTAGCTATATTTGAGTGCTCTAAATCTTGAGTTTTGGAGATACATTCAATGGTCCACCTTGTGAATTCCCACTTTTGTTTCAAACCCGGTGAGTACCTGTGATTTTTTTCACTTCTCCTGCTTATATTGTGGAAGGCTTCGCACCTCTGAGCCTTTTTCTCCTGTGAGAGTTTGGAAAGTGAGTCCCTATGTTAGCTGTAGTGAACTTTAAGGCTGCAGTTTTGAGTATTTTATGACAGTAATACTTATGATTTAACAATGTTTTACATTTTTATATTTTGAATCGGGCTTTTACCAACTGGTTATGCAGAGGCAGCGGGCCAAATTGTCTGCCAGGCCACCGGGAACTCTCCCGGTTCTCCCGATGGCCAGTAACCGCCCCTGGCTGTGACCCTCCAGGAACTGAGTTGAGACTAATGCTTTACATCCAGGATTATTATAGTTAACTAAAACTATATACATATATATATATATATATATATATAAATTGTTGCTTGAAATAAAATAGCCATTAACTGAAAAAATAATATGATAAAAAAAAACAAGAATTTAAATAAAAATGAATATAAACTATATATATATATATATATAACAAACCACTAAAAATTACAAAAACACAACAAAATTACAAAAACTCTGACTAAAATTAAAAAAGCATTTCCATTATTTAATAAAACAGACCCTAAATAGACATTAAGAAAATAAAATAGACATTACTGATATAAAATAAAATATAAAAACTTTTTATTTCAACTTGTCACCAAGGCACATTTTCTCATTTTAATTTAGATTAACTTTATGTATTAAAATAACTAATACACACACACACACACACACACACACACAAAACAAAACTACTAAAGATGATGAAAACTGATGAAAAAAATGCTAAAACTTCAACTAAAATTAAAATGAACATAATTAAAAATTAAAATATTAGTTAAAAATAATACTATCCCATCAATACTAAAATAACACCGTTTACATCAATTGCATCTCAACCAGTGTTAATTTTGACAGCAAATTATTGATTTATGTTTTAGTCATAGCCTTTAGACTAATAATTCCACCATTTAGTTTTAGTCATATTTTAGTCATTTGAACTTGTTTTATAGTTTTAGTCTAGTTTTAGTCGACTAAATATCATAACATTTTAGTCGACTAAATCTCAGTAAATTCAGTTGGCTAAAATCTAATGGGTTTAGTTACAGTGCATTTATTAAGTATTTCTCTAAAATGTCCAAACTCATTATATGTTTGATATTAAGAGTATTATCATGATAAAAATCCTTTCTGAGACATACTTGACTCATTCCAAACCGAGAAGAAACAAACCTCCTAACTTTCTTTTTTTTCAATTTGGCTGAACATTCCGAAGTGGGTTTTTGTATTTTCAGTTAATTTTTGATCAATAATTTCAGAGAAACCCTAAGACGATGATTGAAATGTTCGTGCATTGCCTAAACTTTAAAAACAAAAGGGAAAAACATAAAAAAATATGCAAATGTTTTATATGAAATTGTTTTTTTGGTTTGCTCTGTAGTGTGATGTTTATTTAGTAACTTTTAAAGCAATTTGAAATCAGGAAGATTACTTCGATTACAAATGAAGTAAGGAGATATTTTCTGTTAAGGGCGTTTGTTTTTGCAGTGTCAGTGGTGCGGAAATGAAATTTGACCGGTGGACTTTTTGTTAAGGAGAAATGCGTATTGAGGTGGAGTAAATAAGGGAAGGCTTTTGACAAATGAATCCATAACTTTCCATGGCCTGGAAGGAACTTCCTTTTGGGGCGAAAAACAGGCCGAAACACACGGAGGACCCGAAACGCGTTTACAGTTTTGGCTTGAAATGGATTTTATCTGCTTAAATTAGTTTTGATTCCTTGCCATGGTTTGAAACACTTTTAACCCATCAATGGACTAATTGCCTTGGCATGAAAATGTTTTTATTTTTCTCCTTGGTTTCCCTTGGTTAACCCCTTTTCTCCACATAATCTTCCGTCTCTAAAAAGTCTTGACAAGGTTTTGGGCAGATAATTTCCAATTTAAATTGGTTTTCCCCTGTGTCGAAGGTTCCCTGCTTCTTTTACTCTACGCCGGCCGAAGTCCCTTTGGAGCAATGATGGATTTTTTTCTCAAGAGCCCTCATGTGAGTTAATCTTTGTTAAGGGGAAAGGGTGTCCCAATATGAAGCCTTTCATTTAAACGGATACATTTGGGGTTATAGTCTGACTAAAAAGTATTATTATTCTGTTAGTTTATTAGCTTTAAGAGGTTGAAACAATTAAAAATTCAATAATTTAAAATAGTAAAAAAAATGTTAAAATTAATAATTAACATGGAATTTTAAGTGAAACAAAATAGATTTTTTAACATGACAATATTTTATTTAAAATAAATGATTAATTTTAAATGGCTAAACTATTCTGAGGCCAATTAATTTACTTTAACATCAAAACAACCACAATATGGAATATATATAAATCTAAAAAATTATAAATTAAAGGATCAGCGTGTGATTTGATTACAGGACCGAACTAGAAACTAAGATGCATGTAGCTGTGACCCTCCAGGAACTGAGTTGAGACTAATGCTTTACATCCAGGATTATTATAGTTAACTAAATTAAAACTAATATACATATATATATATATAAATTGTTGCTTGAAATAAATAGCCATTAACTGAAAAAATAAAATATGATAAAAATACAAGAATTTAAATAAAAATGAATATAAACTTATATATAATATATATATAAAAACATAAAAATCCAAAACAAAACAACATTACAAAAACTATGACAAAATTAAAAAGCATTTCATGATTTAATAAAACGACCCTAAATACATTAAGAAAATAAAATAGACATTAACCATTTTATATACTAGAAGCTCATATTTTATGTCACATGCATTTTCTCATTTTAATTTAGTTAACTTTATGAATTAAATAACATATAAACAAAACAACACATTTCACACAAAACTATAAGAAAATAAAATTAGATTTTTTGTGTTTGATTTGATTTCTATTTGGCATGAATTTGCACTCAGAGCATAGTGGACTCGTAACCTTTGACACTGAAAAGCTTGTAAAAGCTGACGAGTTATGATGTGCATTTCACATTGCTTTACTCCTGCTGTCCGTGACCCATCAGAACCTATTTCTGGATCGTCATGGCTACAAAACATGACGAATCTATTTATTCACTGCTGCTGCTGATTAATATCAGGCCAATTAATAAAAGCATAATGGATTCTTAACAGTTTTACCGCCATATCAATAAAAAACGTACTTCCGCTAAATGGGGCATATGCAAAGAGCACTAAATGCCTTATTTATGCATGAATGTCAGGAGCATCTGAATTAATTCAGCTTTAGCCCTCTTCGGTCTGCGGCCAGCCATTCGTTACTGAAGAACTGGACGAGCTCATGCCACATTACTGTGTGCTTTCACTACAGAATATGTTAAAGGGTCATTCGCTTGAGATATCTGGACTGACAGTAAAACACCAGCCAGAGCCATTAGGTTTGAAGCACAATCCATCTCCTCATACTTTTAAAAACGTACATTACAGTGACTCACAAAAGATATTGATAGAGCCGATCGAGAGCTTCCATTGTGCAAAAACTCTTCAGATTCTCTAATATACGCCGGCATTCAAGATAAAATGCAGCTTAATATTAAGAACAAACATTTAATGGTTTTATTTCTGCACTCTAGTCTAGAGGCTCCGTTCAGTCTTGGGAGTTCGTGACTTTTTTGCAAAAAATCAGTTTGCAAACTTGCAGTTTGCATTTAAAGTCAGGAGTAAATCAAACCACACCATGTGCAAATGTAAAATCTGTGCATTTATTACATTTACATATATGAAATATATTGTCAAGTGAAGTAAAAACATGAAATCTCTCAGAAATTGCGAATTTGATATATTATTAACATATATCTAGGCCATATATGTAATACATTTTAGGACTTATATGTCATGTACAGTATATCATCCTAAAACCCATGAAACCCTGATAATATTATATAAGGAAATATAAACAATAGATAGCTAGATAGATAAATAAACATATATGCAAACAACATATGTACAAAATGCACGTTGTTATATATACTGTATGTGTGTGTGTGTGTGTATTGTGTGTGTATATATGGAAAATATACATAGTTGCTACATATAATGGCATATAAAAATCTTCATATACAGTATGGCATAGATATGTTCATATACAAATTTGACTATGGGGATTTTATTTATGTCATATATTTAGATTTTCATCTACCTAGAGAATGTTTGTATGTAAAAATTGTATATAATAATAATATATGATAATATATAGTTGTTGACAATATATGCACCTTATAAGAGTAACACACACACACACACACACATATACTGTATATATAGCAATCTATGTAATATTTTAGATTTCCGTATGGGACTTCACATTTTAAGGTTAATTAGATCGCTTCATGAAAATAGACCTACAGTATTTAGTACAAATAATTCTACCAGTCCATAGTTACTTTCCTAATGCTATTTTTATTACTGCTTGCAGAAGTCACTTTGTGACGCTAGTAAAAAAAAAAGAAAAAGTCAATATTCTCACATAAATGCATTTACCAAACATTGTGAATTAGCATAATAATAATCCAGGGAAAGACAGACCATAATCATAGTTCTCAGTATTTGGTCAAGTTTGCCCGAGTAATAGATAATGTTCTCTCAGGCCCATCAGCAACACAACACAAAAGCAATTTCCCTCCCGCTGGTAATTCAAAGTGAAATGCCAATAAGATGTCAGATTCTCACCGACATCATTGTTCAAGCCGCGAAAAACAAGATGAGTCAATGCATAAGTCATGCTTTCTCAAATCCCAGTTCATTTTGAGCACTCGAGTTGGTTTCTCACGTCCTTGTGTTCTTAGTTTGATTGACTGGAAATTGCATATATGTGACCCTGGACCACAAAACCAGTCATAAGGGCTATTTTTTTTAAATAAAAGCTGAATAAATAAGCTTTCCATTGATGTATGGTTTGTTATGATAGGACAATATTTGGCTGAGATACAACTATTTGAAAATCTGGAATCTGAGGGTGCAAAAAAATCTAAATATTGAGAAAATCACCTTTAAAGTTGTTCAAATGAAGTTCTTAGCAATGCATATTACTAATCAAAAATGAAGTTTTGATATATTTACAGTAGGAAATTTACAAAATATCTTCATGGAACATGATCTTTACTTAATATCCTAATGATTTTTGGCTTAAAAGAAAAATGGATAATTTTGACCCATACAGTGTATTGTTGGCTATTGCTACAAATATACCCCACAGACTTTTGTGCTGCAGGGTCATATATGGATATAAAATAAAGGATAAACACACCGAATGAATGCGATTGTTAATTGTTTGGGTTTATATATCATTTACTGTATGATATGTCCAGAAAAAGGTCAGAAACAGAAAGTCCAGCCTGAAGGCCACCCAATTCAGTCCATCGTTACGCTTGATTTAACCAGCAGTTATGAAGGATTACAGTCCAAATAACTCTAAAAGTGGAAGAATAAAGGGATGCTGCGGCTCCTCGCTGGGAAGAGGAAATGATGTCACGATGTGTCACTTCTGGTGCCAAATGGGAGCGCTGGGTGACATTAGTCTTGGAGACTCTGTACATGTTCTTTTCCCGGCTCTCTCGGGGGCTGTTTTTCTTTTGGGGCCGGGATGGGAATAGGTCATCAAAGCGGGTTCATAAAAACGGCTACAATGCCAAAAAGAGAGCGATATTATAGAGCTGAACCTTAGGGTGAGAGGGAATTATGTCTATTGTTGTGTTGCTGACTGAGACCTCTTGACATTTTGATATTGCTTCGGAACACTGTATCATTTCACAGTTGTAAAGTTTAAAAAATATCCACGATATAAAAGATCTCTGTTGCTTTTGAAGAGATGAACAGCGTGCAGCACCATTTAATAGCACATGCTTGCACAGGATGCAGTATTTGTTCTGCCCGTAGCTACTCACTGTAAAAATATAAACTCAGATGTGTTCAGATTTTTATGTCCTCTACTAAGTAACACTACTTTATTTTGTTGATTTGAATTTGTTCGTTAAGTCTGTGCAAAATGCATAATTCAGCCAATAAATTCATCAAGACAACAACAGATTTCTTGTTTAGCTTATTTTAATTTAGAGTACATTTATACAATAACGATGTACAAATAAACAGAAGTCTTTCCTTTTTGTTTTTACTCACAGACAACATTGTCAAAACAGTCTGCAAAAAAGACTAAAAAACGCTGGCAGGCCAGTAGTTGGTTAAAGATGTCACCGTTTTCACAAATTTGTGTTTTTATAGTTTACATGGAGACAACAACGGTACAGTTTTCAAAAACTTGCAGCTTGAATAGTCTCGTTTTCAATAGTTTGCTGTTTAAGGCCCCCAAAACGGCCAAAACACATACAAAGTTTTCCATTTTTAGTTGAAAACAGTGTAAACGGCCTCTTAGTTACAATAAATACATTTGTTTTGATAACTGCATAGATGTTAAGTGAACTATGCTATCTTTGTTTGCCACGGCAAAAATGAATTCCTACTTGTATTTCTGTCTTATTTTCCATTTCAAACATCTACATTTTATTAAATCAAGAAGCATTTACTTAAGAAGCAAAATGACGTACTGTTTACTGAAAAATGCATCAAATTTTTGTTAGTTTTTGCTTAAAACAAGAATCTGTCAGTTGGGTAAAAAATATATTTTAATTCAAAGGCAAAACAAGGTTATTTTTCTTGCCTCGTTGGCAGATATTTTTTCTTATTTTAAGCAAACACAAAAAACAGAGCACTTGACTTAAGACTTAGTATCTTAATCATTTTGCTTCTCAAATAAATGCATCTTGATTCAAGAATGTTTAGATATTAATACTAGAAAACAAGTCAAAAATACCTAGGAAATCAGTGTGTGAAGGAGCAATAGTCCTATAAAGTGAAAATATAGTTTTAAATGTTTGAACATACTGTAGGCCTCAAGACTCGACACTCAAACCTCAAGTATAGGTGACAGTTAACAAATTTACATCACAACTCAACAAATAAGTCAAAGTCAAAGTCAAAGTCAGCTTTATTGTCAATTCTACCACATGTACCGTACATACATACAGAGAATTGAAATTGCATTACTCTCTTACTCCCTGGTGCATACAAATAACACTAAACACTAACAGTAGAACGCACAAATATACAAATAAGGACATGTAGAAAAAAATAAAAAAAAAATAATAATAATAATAATAAAAAAAAAAATAGATAAAGTGGCATAAGGCACATGGTAAATAGTGCAAACCAGTGAAATACACAGACAGTGCAGAATATGAAATAACTAACAATAATGGCAAAATAACAACAAAAACAAAGTCGGCAAACTGCAAAACAATAATCCTATAATAGTAACCACAAAATGTATTAATGATTAACATTAACATTTCAGCAATATGAAATTTTCTTTGACTACACTGTAAAAAATGGAACGGGCTATTTACTTAAAAAATATATGGTAACAATATTACACGTAATATTTTTGAGTAGTTTTTAAGGCTTGTTTTTTTTATGGAATCTACCTGAATAAATCATGTAAAATCTCCTAAATTAATTAATCTATGACAAAATAGAATTTATTATAATTTGTGAAATGTGCTCATTTATTTTAAGTTGATTCTCAAAAGTCTGTGATTTTGAGTGAGGCCTGTTTGTATTTGACTTTGAGTTATTGTGTACATTTAAAAGACTGTATCCAGCCAAACAGCTCAAGTAGGAAAGTACTTGAGAAATACTGTAAAGTACTGCACTAGCACTAACAAAGCTATGCTCATTGAACAAGGCTTAATGCCTTAGAGGAGTAGTATCATAACCATACTCTTCTGCTGCACAATGGAAACATCAATGTAACAGAAACCCTTTCAAATGTCAAACATAACTGAACATTAAACATTAATAGATGTTTCCCTTGACTCAAAAACACATAAAATAGCATTTAATTAAAAATGTTACTCTCCATATCCAGCCATATGCAAAGCATGCTGGGAACTAACAATCATCTCTAAAATAAAACTGCAAAATTGAGCTAATTCTCTTAAAATAAATAGGTAGCCTTCTTTCCTTATTTTTTTTTTAGTTTAATCAGTTCCTCAATTTAAGCCTCAAAACTGCTTAAGTTTCCTTTAAAAAGAAATGAGGAAAACACATCTCTTGGTTTTATTAGTAAAAAAGTGCTCAATATTTTCTATACAACACTGAATCACAATTTCTTTAATGAAATATACTCACTATTTTTAATATACTATTTTATATACTCACTATTTTTTCACCTTAATTTTTTTAATGAAAATTACAAGACCCATGATTCATTTTTTACAGTGTAGTTGCATATGTGGATTATTGACTAGTTTGTGGTTTTTATGTAGTTTCAAGGAAACTGCATTAGTATTTAAGACTCTAAAGTGTTCCTGTGGCTCAGTGGTAGAGCATTGCGTTAGCAGCGCAAAAGGTTGTGGGTTCGATTCCCAGGGAACACACATAGTGATAAAACATGTATAGCCTGAATGCACTGTAAGTCGCTTTGGATAAAAGCGTCTGATAAATGTAAATGTAAAGGTTTTGTAAACTGTAAAATATATAGTTTTTTTTTTACAATCTGTTTCATTGCGGCCAAAAAAAAGCCTGTTCCCAACAAAGGGATATAGAGTTGACAATAGAGTTTGTGCTCACAGAAAACCACAGAAAAGCCTCAGAAGACGCTGTGTACTTGGAATTCCATGTATGAGATTACACAGGCAGGCCACCCATGATGTTAACCACTACCCGAGTAAATGGCTTTTCTGAGTTGTCACTCAGCAAGATTAAAGGCGGTATGAGCTTACCGCTGTAAACAGCATTACCTCTGTCGGTAAACATTACATAATATTTACAGAAGCTGCTTAAGAATTTACATGGAAAATGTGAAGATGCATAAATCCAATGGAAAAACATGACAATCTTGTGTCTTTGGAGTGCATTCTGTGTAAAAATAAGACAAGAGTCAATGTAACAAAACCTATTGAGTCTCAAATACTAATGCAGTTTTCCTGAAACTACATAAAACCCACGTCAGACCAAACAGAATTCACCCAAATGTTTCAAACCTGTGAGTCTCTTTCTTGTGTGGAACTTAAAAGAAGATACAGGTAACCAAACAGCCATTGGCTTCCATAGTAGGTGGGGGGGGGGGATACTATGGAAGTCAATGGGTACCAGCAAATGTTCAAATAATCAAAATATCTTCTTTGTTGTTCAGCAGAAGAAAGAAACTCGTACAGGTTTTGAACAACATGAATGTGAGTATATGATGATGAATTTTTCATTTTTGTGTGAAATATAATTTTATTTATTTGTTGTGATGTTAAGATCTTGTCTTTTTACATTTGTTGATTGTCAATGTTCTTGAGGTTTGTGTGTCAGTGTGTTCAAACGTTTAAAACTATATCCCGCATATCTTTGCTTTGTAGGATGATTGTTTCTTCATAAATAAATATAGCATTCACTTAACATATTGAGTGTACTGCAAGACTATATATATGACTATCAAAGCAACAAAATAATTTATTGTGTTACTAAATGAAAAATTGTTGAACAAGAAAACGGATGTATTTATTGGCTGAATGAGGCATTTTGCATTTAGTGAATAAACAAATTCAAATTGACAAAACAAAGTAGTGCTATTAGCACAGTTATTGAGAGAACTTCTTTTTTTAATAGTGCAAACAGTTTATTTTACTGGCCATTTAGCAGACGCTTCATTCGAAACGACTGAAGAGCCTTCTTGAAGAAACCCGAGGTTAAGTGACTTGCTCCGGGGCACAATGGTGATGGAGTAGGACTGGAATTTCGGCAGCTCTCCAGTTTCTAGGTCACTCCACCTGGGGTTGAACCCTCAATACTGAAGCCAGCAGTCCAGATCCTTAACCATTAAGCCATGACATCATGCATCATAAATGCAAACACAAAACACCTGCAGATAGAGAAGATTGATGAGCTGGAATCACAGATACAGTCTCCTCTTATCATCACGACAGGCCCGGCGCGCAGCAGCAGAATTTGCAAGCTCACTTCAGTTATCATGGTTTGTGGTTTTCTTCCTGTCATAATTATTGATCATGCCTTCTGACAAGAGCGCATGTTTTGGGCAATTAGCAGGGCTAAATGAATAACAGGAGGGCAGTGATAAGGAAAGCAAATGTACTTTAGGGTTTTGTTGATTAGATTCCAGCGAGGTTTGTTTTCCTCTTGTTTACTTAGTGTCATGGATCAGAACCAAGAGTGAAACATTAACTACAATAAAGTCATTTTCAGACCTCCTTTTGTGAATTTTATGAATTTAAAGTCAGAAAAAAGTCATACGATGGCAAATTGTTCTTAATTCACTTACCATTTTTGCTAAATCAATCAATAAAAAAACATTTATCTCTGTGTGTGCTGAGATTATGGTTGAATTGTGAGCCTAAAAGGATCCTAAAATAAACACAATAATAAAATATCCAAATGACACTTGAAAAGAACATGAAATAAAGTCATACAATGGCAAATTGTTCTTAAAGGGTAGTTCATCCAAAAATGAAAATTCTGTCATTAATTTCTCACCCTCATGTCGTTCTAAACCCGTAAGACCTTCGTTCATCTTCAGAACACAAATTAAGATATTTTTGATGGAATCCGAGAGCTCTCTGACCCTCCATAGACAGCAGTGATATTATCACGATCAACGCACAGAAACACAGCAAGGACATCGATTAAAATAATCCATGTGACATCAGAGGTTCAACCGTAATTTTACGAAGCTACGAGAATACTTTTTGTGTGCAAAGAAAAAAAAAAACGACTTTATTCAAATTCATCTCCTCTGTGTCACCCTATAGCGCCATTTTGGAGAATATCCGCTGGACGGAAACTGCGTACGCTCTTCTGTGTTTTAGCCGCATACCGGATACACTGTTTTTGTTCAAATCAAAGCGTAAATATACGTAGAAGACGTATCCGCGCGGTGCGGCTGATACAGAAGAGCGTACGCAGTTTCCGTCCAGCGGATATTCTCCAAAATGGCACTACGCTGACGTAGAGGAGACGAACTGTTGAATAAAAGTTGTTATTTTTGTTTTCCTTGCACACAAACAGTATTCTCGTAGCTTCGTAATATTACGGTTGAACCCCTGATGTCACATGGATTATTTTATCGATGTCCTTGCTGTGTTTCTGGACCTTGATCGTGTAAGTATCCTTGCTGTCTATAGGAGGATCAGAGAGCTCTCGGATTTCATCAAAAATATCTTAATTTGTGTTCAGAAGATGAACGAAGGTCTAACGGGTTTGAAACGACACGAGGGTGAGTAATTAATGACAGAATTTTCATTTTTGGGTGAATTAACCCTTTAATTTACTAGCCTTTCTGTTTGCAAAATCAATAAAACATTTAAAAATTATACCGGTATTTATATTCTACTGTATTCCTTTATGATTATCTTTGAATTATGAGTAGCACTAGTCTGAAAATAAAGTCAAATCAGAAATAAATAAATAAAAATACATTGCCAAATAAGCATATACAGTATTTATATTAGTCCCCTTAATTCTACAGTATTTCATTAAACATATGATTGAATTATAAGCAGAAAAATGTCCTAAAAGCCACAGAATAACAAAATATCTAAATGATAATTGAAAATAATATTGAAAGCCAAAAAATAAAATGCTTCAATGGCAAACTGTTTTTGGCATTTTTTGCTTGCTTATAAATAAATGAATAAAATTGAATAAAGGAATGAATAAATAAACAAACAGTAGTAAAAGCAGTATAAAAATAACAGTAGAATATCTAAATGGCATGTGAAAATAACATTTAAAAATCAGACAATAAAGTCCTACAATGGCCCTGTTTTTGACAGTTTTGATAAATAAATAAATAACCCTCATTCTACAGCATTTAAAGTGTCTAAGTATGTGCTGAGACTGAGCACTTATGGAAGGAAAGGATCACAAATGAAGCAGAATAACAGTAGAATATCTCAGAACAGCTCCTCATCGTCTCATTAAAGCTCATTTGATAACATGATCCACCTGATCAGGTGTTGCTCCGCTCCGCGCTCCGCGCCCGGGTTTCTTCGCACTGAAGTCGGAGAAGCGGATTGGCTGAAGCGCCGGCGGCTCGCGCGGGGATCTCGCGCTCCTCCAGCTCTCCATCAGAAGGCGGGGAGCGCGCGCTGAGGGAACTTCACCGACAGACATGAACTCACCTCAGGAGCGCTGATTTACCTGTTTACAGCCGATCCGCGGCGTTTCGCGAAGCCTTGAGAGAAAAACTGCTCAGAAGAGGAGAAACTGAGGATATTAATCCCAAACACTTGTGTTTGACGGGCGTTGGTGGCCGCTGTCTGTCAGAAGAGTGCGCTGAGGTAAAAACCAACGGATTCCATCAACATTTCATTCCGCGAAGAATAATCTCTCCGCCGCAGTCTGCGATTCCGCTGGTTTTATTAGAAACAACATCTCCAGAGGTGCCTCTGATTATTATTTCACCTGATCGGCGGATTTTTGCCTGGTTTTGACTGTTTGTATGATGGGAAGAAGTAAAAAGACTGCGAAAAGAGACCGAGGCGGATCGGGAGTCTTAGCGCAGATGATCACTGTGTTCGTTTTTACTATTTTATCGCTCGTCAACACCGGTTCGGCTCAAGGTAAGAAAACCTTTCAATATTAGGTGAATATCGATCAGTATCGCTGACTGAAGTTTGCTGAATGAGCGAAAGTTTCGTTAAATTATTGTTCAAGATCTGCGTATGAAAAGTTGTCAAACCGATCCAGCTTTATGCAGATATTCATACGGCATCTGAGTGATTTCAGTAAATAATGCTAATAAATCTAAGTGGAAATTACTTAAACCTATTCATTTTCTTAGATTGCTAGTCAGATTTGATATTTCAGGCGTGAATTGATTTGTCAGATTTTTAAGTTTATGCTTTTTGTTTGTAAATTCTGTGTTTTGTGTGGTCGAACATGTTAGGTAATTAATTCCTGCCAGATCTGATTTGTATATAACGTTATATTTAAACTAACAATGGCATTTACTGTTAAGTTAATATTATTTTGTTGCAGTAGTTTTGTTTATTATCGTTGAGTGTAAGAGCGTGTTGTTTATATTTCAGCCAGTGTTGTCACAGTTGGTTAAATCTCTTTACATTGAAAAATCGCATATGTGGATTATTGTGATTTGGTCTTAATTTTAGGCATGAGCTCACAGTGAGGTCATTACATGAGAAAACTTTGTCTTGTGCTGCTGTGTGTCTGTCAGGACAACGTTAGAAATGAACAGAACGATGTTTTTGCGTTTGTCCTTTTATGCGCAGACGGATCTGTACCTTTCTGAAAGCTTATCGTGCTTCTTAATATCTGTAGTCTTGTTATGAATGCTGAAATCTTGTTACAGGACAGTTTTCTGTCTTTAAAGGATAAGAGTATTTGATTCCGAGTTGTTTTTCAATCCCATCTCTTTTGCTGTAAATCTTGTTTGCGCGAGTTGTTTAGTATAGAAAGGGCTTAGCGCGTTATTATTACATTTAAAATAAAAATTTAATAATAACGCGCTAAGCCCTTTCTGTATGCATATATATACTGAAAATAATGCATAATCAATCCATCAACTTATATTATAGATCATTTTATTATCTTAATTACAAAGTGCCAAAATTCCTTGAGAAATATTTTGAAGAAATCAGAGAAACAGGACAAATGCATTACTTGAACCCACAAAATATCACTCATGGCCTCATTCTGTGAGAAGCGAATGTGCTGCTGGCTTTTTATATTTATTAAGAGCTTGAATTGATAATTTACCCAAATTCCCTGTTTATATTAGGAGTAAAATAAATATTTTGATTATTTTGCTATTGAGTACTTCTGCTGTGTGCTTTGATTGCATTATAATGAACTAACTAATTAAATGAGTTTTCCTCTGGGCACAACGTTGTGAGTTAAAAGTGCTTTCTCTACGCTGAAGATGCTTTCAAGTTTGTGTTTGTGGCATATCTCAGATACACCAGAGCTGATGCCGTTTGCCTTCTTGAACGTGTCTGTTCACTGAACTGAGTGTGGGACTCCATTAAAAGGATTTCGCTGAATAATTGTTGTGCAAGTAAACCGGCAGCCATGTTCTTGACACAGAGAGATGACACAAAGACCTCCTCCCTATCACAAGGCAGGTTTGTGAATCTCCTCCAAGCCACGTTTGACATTGACTTCAACCCTCCCTCAGTGGTTTACATGTAGTTGCAGTGTACCGGATTCTGCTGATCTCATATTTTTTTGGAGATCACTGACAAAAGGTGTTGAACTTGTTACAGTACTATTCTAGATTATGTACTATATTGCTGTATTATTTAAAAGCTACTTTGAAAAATTATTCCTGTAGCTCGGCGGCAAGGTCATGGGTTTGATTCCCAGGAGATGCATGCATTGAAGAAAAAGTTAAGCATAAATGCAATGTATAAGTCGCTTTGGATAAAAGCATCTACCAAATGCATAAATGTAAAGTCATTTTTGTACTGTTCTAGAATAAGTGCTATATTCTTTATTATTTAATAGCTACTTTTTAAACCATTAGTTCAAACAGAAGAGCAATGGCAAGGTTGTGGGTTCGAGTCCCAGGGAATGCTAAATGCAGTGTACGTCACTTTAGATAGAAGCATCTGCCAAATGCTTAAATGTAAAGTGATGTTTGTACAATTCTAGATTATGTACTACTATTAAAAAAAAGTGATTACTGTAGCTCAAACAATAGATCAGCGGCAAGGTCATGGGTTCGATTCCTAGGGAATGCATGCATTGAATAAAAAGGAAAGCTTGAATGCAATGCAAGTTGCTTCTGCCAAATACATATAATTACATATAAAGTGATGTTTGTATTATTCTAGATTATATACACTATAATACTTTATTATTTTTAAGTGAGGTTTGTAAGTCTTGCCTGCTTCAGGCTCCAAAAATGCCAGGAATCAGATTGTTAGAAACCCAATCCAGTCTAGCAAAACCTCCCTCGACAATTGTGCATAGTTAATGAGAAACAAGGAAAGGTTGAGGAAAAACTATCCCGCTCCAGTGTCTGAAGGGCATCGCAGGATGACATAAGGCCAATTCCAGAAGCCCTTGGAGGCCAATGCCATTGACTGTAATGGGAACACAAACCAAGTCTCTTCGTGTCCATTAAGAAGTCGATATTTAGGGAGAACATTGTTTGCGACTAATTAATGGCCCATAGGTTTTTTGGATACTAATGAGCTACACGTTTCCGGTTCACATGGGGATCTTTTCGTGCTTGAAGAACTGCCCGGTTATTTAAGCAGTTACGGCTACTCTGCATGGAAAAAAATTCCCTCACGCTCCTTTCTTCTCCTGATCCCCCTATTTTTCACTGTCGATACACTTGTTTTAATTAAGTGTGTGAATTCCCACTCGTCCCAGTGTTCTCTTGGCCCTGGAAACGGAGGAGAGAGCAGTAGAGAGGAAAGGAGTGCCTTTATCAAGTACAGTAAAATCACAGACATCTCCACCACAAGTGTCTCTCGTCGCCCTGAATATGAATAAGAGGCGACCGGGAAAGTCAAGAGGGAGCGAGGGGGATAAAAACAGCACTGTGCGACCCTTGACAATACTTAGACAGGAGACGATCTTGTCATCTGCTTTAACGGCAGAAGGCCGTGTGGATTTGGGGGCTGAGGTAGACCGGCTGTCTGTTTGAATATGCAGATCCTTTGCTGATGAAAGGCGAAGATCCCAAATGTGCATAATCCATTCTTGTACGTTTTTGTTTTCATGTAGGCTGCATGCTTTTTCTGCTTTCTGTATGCCGTCGGTTCCATATGCAATGCTTTTTTTGGGGAAACAAAGGCGCCTTGTTTGCTGTCTTATATGTGTAATTACTGTTTAAAAAAACAGTGAAGCAAACCCACTGCCTGCTGAGTGCGTCAAAGCGTGAGTTCACTTTTTCCATGTCTGTCCTCTCGCTCTGCATGTTATGTGTCCTCTGAGCTTTGTTTATGGATGGGGGGGACTTTTATTTTTAAGAAAATATTTAGCAAACTCAAAAAGAGATGTGCAGCTCCGGTAGGTGTAAAAATGAGAATGTTATTGCGATCATCATTACTCTAAGCGCTTCCCTCATTGCCTAACGGTCGGGTCTCAAGGGCTCTACTAAGGTTACAGCCATCGTGGTCGTTCTCCAAGTACGTTTGGAAACACAAAGGCTTCATTGTGCACCGAACGGCTACTATACTATGACCTAGCGCCACCGTGTATCGTAATTCCCTCGTGATGTAAGGCCGTTTTTTAAGTTTGAAGGAGAAAATGAGACTTAATGCGGTCACGTGCTGGTGAAGGTAAAGGTCGAGCCAAATGGTGTGTCATCAGAAACTCCTTCTTGGTCGCCTTGTGGGCGTCAGCATTACACGCTGTTTGTTGGCCTTCCCCCGTGCTGAGGGTATTTTTTTGTGATAATTGCTGTGAAAGGCGTGCTGAGGTTGCAGCTCTCCTCTCCTGACGTCACGTAGCGCGCCGGCTGTGGAAAAGATGTATTACAGTATGCGCTCGGCATTGTCTATTGCGAATCGCGCCGTATCCAGCTGCGCAGGTAGGTGAGCGAGCAAAGTCACGGCAATGACAGCCTCTATTCGTAGCAAAAAAGAGAAAAAGCGGGGACTGGGAGTGGAGTGAGTGCAATTAATCACACACTGTCACCCTGTAAACTACAGGGGAAGCATCAAAGTGCAGCTTTGGGTTCTATTAGCAGTCCATTAGTGAAGCCTGGCACAAGTGCGGCTACTTCACAAGCACGCTGAAGTGACCGGCCTGTCTGTCAGCAGATCTCCTTTTCCATCGTGACACGAACACTTCACGCAGAAGGAGCTGGATGCAAAATCTTTGAGTAATATCAGTGCATAAGTCTGACTTGTGACGCAGCCTGAACTGTGTTTTGTTCATTTAGGCCAGTTTTTGTCACCTGATGGATTTTGGGCTCTTCGCCATGCACTGTTGCCTTTGGTTTGCTTAGTTGGAGACACGTGATATTCAGCAATATTATCAATTTAACTGTATTGACGAGAATAAAACTGCATTGAGCTAAATAATGACAACATTGTTTTTTCTGTAGAGCTGCTTTAATGTGGAATCAAATTCATTTCATAATTGTTGAATTTTGCAACATTTAATTGAGCTGGATTGAATCAACTTTGAGTTGAATAATGACTGAATCAAATTCATTTCATAATTGATAAACTGCAACATCAACACTTGTTGTTTTACCGAATTGAATAAACATTGAACTGAATTGAGTTCAATGATAATGTTGTCTTCTGTAGAGCAAATTTGTGTCATAATGGATGATTTTTTGAAACATTGACACTGTTATTAAACTGAATTGAGTTGAGTCAAATTAATTTCATAAGTGTGGAATTGTGTAACATTTAACAGTAAACTGGATTGAATCAACTTTGAGCTGAACTGAGTTGAATAATGACTGAATAGAATTAATTTCATAATTGCTAAACTTTGCAACATCAACACTATTATTGGATATTATTGGGCACTATTAACTGGATTGAGCTGAAAATGATACTATTGTCTTTTGTAGGGTTGCTTTAATGTTGAATTGAATTCATTTCATAATTGTTAAATTTGGCAACACTATAACAGAGTTATTGAACTGGTTTGAGTGAACTTGGAACTGAATTGATCTGAATTATGACACTGTTGCCTCCTGTAGAGCAAATTTGTTTCATAATTGATTAGTACTGTCTAATGATTAAACGCAATTTATCGCATCCAAAATAAAAGTTTTTGTTTACATAATATATATGTGTGTACTCTGTATATTTATTATATATATATATAAATACACACATACAGTATATATTTTGAAAATACTTACATGTATTTACATGTATATATTTATAGTCATATAATTTGTATTATATATATATATATAACATATTTTTCTGAAACACATGCATGTGTGTATTTATATATACATAATAAATTTACACAGTACAACAATATGTAAAAATTTTTTTGTGTGGATGCAATTAGTCACGATTAATCGTTTGACAGCACTATAATTGTTAAACTGGATGAATCAACAATGAACCGAATTGATCTGAATAATAACACTATTGTCTTCTGTAGAGCAAATTCGTTTCATGAAGTAATTTTCATACATTGACACTGCTATTAAGACTGAATCAACTCAGAACTGAATTGAACTGAATAATGCCATTATTGTCTTTTTTGCATAATTTGCATCACTGCTTCTTTAATTTTCTGTTTATTTCTGTGAAGCTGCTCTGTATCATATAAAGTGTTATAGAAATAAGAGTGAATTCATACCATACACTTGTTCGCTGACGTGGTCATGTGTGCTATTGTGTATGGAGTTGATGTTGCATCACTGATCTCCTGTTAATGTTCATATAAAGTTGCGTTATAGAAATCCAAACCCAAACGCTCAAAGGCTCTTTGTTTTCCATACAGAAAGGCTGCTGCTTGGAGAATCCTCAGTGTCCAATTATAGCTGAGGATCAGAGAAATGTAATTTACAGCCCCTGCTCCTTTAATGTAATGAGTCGCGTAATTGTGAAATCCAAACCCAAACGCTCAGAGAGAGATTGAGTTATTACCAGTCAAGGGGCTTCCACTCAGGGCAGTTATGGAGAGGAGAGTGACACCCCTTTTTACAGTTTGAAGGATAGAGTTCGGTTTTTGGGAGCGAGACGCCCAGCCGTAAATGTGCTACGACCGCATACTGGCCCTGCTGATGAACGGCGCCAATCTGAGGCCATGTAAAACGCTCCGAAGTAACATTTTAGTTCATTTAAGAAGGTCAGAGGTGAAGGGTGTCATTTTTCTGCAGCATCAAACCGAACTGGAAAAAAGTAGACAGAAAAAAGGACTTTGAAACTGCTAATAAATTTCACAAATAATTACTAGTCACACAAGTTCGGTATTTTGGGATTTGCAGACGACGCCCAGCCGTAAATGTGCTCGACCGCATACTGGCCCTGCTGATGAACGGCGCCAATCTGAGGCCATGTAAAACGCTCAGAAGTAACATTTTAGTTCATTTAAGAAGGTCTGAGGTGAAGGGTGTCATTTTTCTGCAGCATCAAACCGAACTGGATAAAAAAAAGACAATTGTCACATTTTATCTTACAATTTTGACTTTTTTTCTTGCAATTCTGAGTTTATCCCACAATTTATATTTTCCCATTTTTTCCTTGGAATTCTGAGATTACAAAAGGTATAAGCTCAGAATTGTGAGATATTGGAAGACTGATAATTCAGATGTTTTTCTTGTATTGCTGTACTCCAGTAATCTTGCATTATTGTACTATTGAAGTCTTTGTTTCAAACCAAATCATTTTTTTGTTGCACACTGTAAGTTATATCGTGACAACTTGCATTCTGATTCATGGAATACAAGATAATAAGTGAAAGAAAAAGTACAATTGTCACAGTTTTATCTTACAATTTAGACTTTTTTTCTGGCAGGATGTCTGCAGGTTATTATCCCGATCAATTTATATTGTTGACCCATTTTTGTCCTTGGATATTACTGATGATTATCAAAAGTGTATATCCGCTCGAGAATTGAATGAGATATTAAACTTGGATAATTCAGATGCGTTTTTCTTGTTTATTCTGAAGTTTATACTCTTGCAATGTTTGTCTTTGACAGTACGTTGATTTATTTTGTGTTTCCACAAACCAATACATTGTCTGTCTGAACACATGTAGCACGTTTATGTCTACAAAAGTTTACATCTTGCAACTTCTGGACTTGTTCCCAGAATTACAAGGAAAAAGTGAGGATTGTGAGAAAAAGTTGCAATTACCCAGTGTTTCCCACACATAGACTTTACCTGGAGCGGGCCGCCTCAGGTATATTAACGGCCGAGGTAAATTTAAATGTATATTTGGTGACACATTTTTGTTTTTATTACTATTATTATCGCTTACTATTATTTATTACTATTACTATTATTATCCGCCCGAGATAATGAAACCATCCGCGATCGATTAAATAGTGGAAAATCTCCCCTCGCCCTATGCGTTTCATACTGCTCGTTCTGTGTGCTCAAGAACTGTCCACACTCCCACAGATGATCTCCAGTGTTTCCCATACGTTGATTTATTTGTGGCGGGCCGCAACAATATGCACCATATACAATATCAGCTCCCGCGTCTCACACACACGAGCACGACTTTAGCACAATATTTAGCAACTTTCAGACCCTTTTGGCAGCTTTTTTTCCCCACAACGGGTACATATAGACAAACCTAGTGACTTTTTTGAAAAAACCTTAGCTATCGTTCATTTGGAAGCTGTCTCCAGTACTGTCCCGCGAGCATGAGGTCTGACTCCCGGAGCAGTGTCGCCTCTCTCTGCGTCTATTCTGTGCAGTGAGAGGCAGAGAAGCAGCACATTCAGTTGGCCGTAACGCAGCAAAATCGTCAGTAAATCCTTTACAAAACAGTGTTTCCAAGCACCTGCCACTTACTGACAGTTTGGAGTTTTAAATATGAACATAATTCGTCTGTCAATATGTGCATAGTTTGTTACTCAGACTCAGGCAGTGCGCTGAATGAGACAAAACAGTAATGCAGCTAAAACCACCGCATATAGTCGCTTTTTAGTGTAAGTTAGATGTATATTGATTTTATCAGACGATGTCACGATTATAAATCAGGATTTAAGGAGTATAGTGAGAGTGATTTCTGGTTAACATGTAAAATGAATGGGTCCTGTTTACTATTTATACTTGTTTTATGTATGACAACAGAAAATATAATGTGAACAGCTTTATTGACATTTAAGAGATCTTAAGTGCCAAAACTCATCTGAATGCAAACTTTACGCAATGACGTCATGAATATGCAAATTAATATGTGACGTCACCTGCTGCCACAAGTCCCACAAAATCCTTTGGGAAACACCGAATTACCATTTTTATTTCTTATTCTGTGGCAGGAACAAGCTTTCATAGAAGTTCAATGTATTTGTGTTGGAGGTTTCTATACACTATAGTAGTAGTGATGCATAAAATAAGACAGATCATTTTAATGCATTTTTAAATTCTTTGAGTCATTCTGTTTGCTGCATGTAGTGGTGCAGGAAATACACTCTTCACCTCTGACCTTCTTAAATGAAGCACTTGCATCGTTTGTCTTCCAACAACAGAGCAACAGTCCTGCAGTAAAAGCATTTCATCTTGGACGGTTCCTGTATTTTTGAAATCACTTACGTGCCTGAAAAACAATTTTCGTTTCGATGCGGCGTTAAAATGTATATTGATTTCAGAAACGATGTCGCGATTATAAATCAAGATTTAAGGAGTATAGTGTATGGTGATTCCTGGTTACACATGTAAAAATTAATGGGTCCTGTGATTACTATTTATGACTTGTGTTTATGTATAGCAATCAGATATAATATAATGTACTTTCTGTAATTTCAGCTTATATTGGGCAATCAGTTGTATTAATTACAGTATGTGACATTTAACAGATCTTAAGTGCCAAAACTCATCTGAATGCAAACTTGAAAGTCATATGCGGCTTTGTGTTCTGTTTTTCCGGATGGTCACGAATTTAATAATATTTATTGTTTCTTTTACCAAATCCTCACTGTCTCACCCTCTAGATTCGCAGGTTTATTTTATTGTTGTTCACATTTAATCACTGTTTTCGCATCTCTTACTGTGGTAAACGCGTGGGGGGAAATGAAAGATTTCGTGGCCATGAATTAAGAATTCGTTACTATGACTTAAATTGTTCCCGCATTTAAGTTAAATCATGGGTTTTCTAGGGCAGGGGTTTTCAAACTGTGGGTCGCACAAAGCCACTTGGCGGCAGCTAAATGACACACACACACACAACACACACACACAGTTCCTAGGGCTGGACGATATACAAAGATTAATTACGAATTGCGATATTGCTCAGTGCGATTTTCGAATCGCAAAGGCCTGGATTTAAAACATGCGTTACGTGTTTTGAAGCGCGGACGCGCACGAGTTGTAATAACAGTGAGGGTCTCAGAGCGACGGTTCATTATTAAAATGCTCGGTCCGCATTATTAATGAGAAGAAACTCTCTCACTTCACTGCGCTGTGTTCTGCATGAGATTGCATACACCGGAAAATTCAAATGTTGTGAAAACTGTATCAGGTAGGCTGTTCATTAATTTCTATCGTCTGTTTGAACTCGGCGCTGTATCTTTCGGAGAGATGTAAAGAGTTTGTTGTTTTCGTTCCTTCATATGCATTTAATCCATAAACTGTCCGTAAAAAGCATTTCAAGTGTTGAGCGGGGCACAAATGCGGGGTTAATTGTAACACTATACAAACATTTCCACATGCTCATGCAACATATTCCACATATAAAAAAATATTTTGAAGATATAGCTGAACATTTATTTAACCATTGCAAAAGTGAATTTCTGGCTGAAGTAAATTTGTCTTCTCGGTTTTTAGTGTTTATTTAAAATGAGACGCATATGTTTATTATTTTTACAATTATTTCAAAATTATTTTTAATCTCTAAACTGTTTGAGAGCCCTGTCAAAGCGAAGTGCCCGATATGCAATAATTATCTAGGGAAATTATGATTGAACATGACTTATTACTACATTTCAATACAAAATAAATTTGTACTGTATCTGTTTTAATGTACTTTTATAGTTTGGAACATATTAAAAGTATAGTTTGTACATTAGTAAATTATTTTCTTGTAAGATCCAGCCGCTTCACCGTCACTCACAGCCGTTTGCACGTGTTTTGCGCATGAGCCGCATGCGCCCCAAAATGAAACTGCTTAATCGACCATCGATAGCTTTTATCGATTACGTCTCTTATCGACAATTAATCGATCGTCGATTAATCGTTGACATCCCTACTTTGAAGTCTTGTTTTTTTTTGTTTCCACAACCAAACATTTTTGTTGAAAATGTAAGTTTATGTCTCAAAAGTTTACATCTTGCAATTCTGACGTTCCCAGAATTACAAGGAAAAAGTGAGGATTGTGAGAAAAAGTTGCAATTACCCAGTGTTTCCCACACATAGACTTTACCTGGGCGGGCCGCCCAGGTATATTAACGGCCGAGGTAAATTTAAATGTATATTTGGTGACACATTTTTGTTTTTATTACTATTATTATCGCTTACTATTATTTATTACTATTACTATTATTATCCGCCCGAGATAATGAAACCATCCGCGATCGATTAAATAGTGGAAAATCTCCCCTCGCCCTATGCGTTTCATACTGCTCGTTCTGTGTGCTCAAGAACTGTCCACACTCCCACAGATGATCTCCAGTGTTTCCCATACGTTGATTTATTTGTGGCGGGCCGCAACAATATGCACCATATACAATATCAGCTCCCGCGTCTCACACACACGAACACGACTTTAGCACAATATTTAGCAACTTTCAGACCCTTTTGGCGGCTTTTTTCCCCACAACAGGTACATACTGACAAACCTAGTGACTTTTTTGAAAAAAACCTTAGCTATCGTTCATTTGGAAGCTGTCTCCAGTACTGTCCCGCGAGCATGAGGTCTGACTCCCGGAGCAGTGTCGCATCTCTCTCTGCGTCTATTCTGTGCAGTGAGCGGCAGAGAAGCAGCACATTCAGTTGGCCGTAACGCAGCAAAATCATCAGTAAATCCTTTACAAAACAGCGTTTCCAAGCACCTGCCACTTACTGACAGTTTGGAGTTTTAAATATGAACATAATTCGTCTGTCAATATGTGCATAGTTTGTTACTCAGACGCAGGCAGTGCGCTGAATGAGACAAAACAGTAATATAGCCAAAACCACCGCATATAGTCGCTTTTTAGTGTAAGTTAGATGTATATTGATTTTATCAGACGATGTCACGCTTTATTGGGCATTCAGTTGTATTAATTACAGTATGTGACATTTAACAGATCTTAAGTGCCAAAACTCATCTGAACGCAAACTTGACGCAATGACGTCATGAATATGCAAATTAATATTTGACGTCACCTGCCGCCACAAGTCCCACAAAATCCTTTGGGAAACACTGCATTACCATTTTTATTTCTTATTCTGTGGCAGGAACAAGCTTTCATAGAAGTTCAATGTATTTGTGTTGGAGGTTTCTATACACTATAGTAGTAGTGATGCATAAAATAAGACAGATCATTTTAATGCATTTTTAAATTCTTTGAGTCATTCTGTTTGCTGCATGTAGTGGTGCAGGAAATACACTCTTCACCTCTGACCTTCTTAAATGAAGCACTTGCATCGTTTGTCTTTCAACAACAGAGCAACAGTCCTGCAGTAAAAGCATTTCATCTTGGACGGTTGTTCTTGCATGTTTTTCTTGTCATTGTGGCTTAATAGCAGAACACAGTTTTTCGCTTATTGCATGCGCTGCTATAAAAAGCACACGGTCCCTCCAGAAACACCGTCAGTGCTTTGCTTTTAGCTCCGCTGTCGTGTGATGGCTCTCCCTGTAGGCACAGTGGTGTCCAATCAAACAAGAAGCCTGCTGGGACACTGTCACAACGTGCACGACCGAGTTTACTAGCAAGCACTCTTATCGTCTCTTAGTATGGCAGAAAAATCATATTACTAACCCTTAAACGCTCAGCATATGCTTCCTGACTAAAGAGCCGACATCGTGTTGTACTGTGTGAATCCGCACGTCAGTCAAAGACCGAAAAATGCATGCAATCCAAGTTCTGCAAATAGCTACAAAGCCACTAATATTGCATTTGCCAAATTATTAGTATTCTTAGCTAATGCATAACGCTTGACCGCCGGCCAAATTGAGCATCATGGGATGGGTTTTTGTTGTGCATACTGATGCATGCGTCTGGTGTAATGAAAGGGCCGTGCACCGCTGTTCACCGTAGAGGGAGGCCGGGACAAGCAATCACCGCCCTGCTGGAATCATGGGAACATGAGACCCACGCGTTTCCATTTCCTATCTTCACTTTATCAGCCTCCTGGCTCTGTTATTCTTTAGCTCGACAGACAGCAGATGAAAGCATAGCACAGATAAATGTTTGTGCTTTCCTGTTTTTATGGGGCTTAAATAAGAACATACATTTACTTGGTACTTTGAGGTTTTCACTGGATTCTGCTTTCCATTAAAGGCCCCGTGCAGCCAGAGAGATGATAAGAGGTCAATGTAAGTCCTACTGTTGACTTGGCTATAAAGTGGGCGCTCAAAAGGGGGCTGAAGGGTCTGGTTTGTGATGGGTCATTAGAGAAACGCCGCCTCAGGCCAGGCTCTCCGTTTAAGCTTGATCTTACTTGAAGTTTAATGCACAGACCTGCAGTTGTTTTTATGATCATGGACAGGTGCTTAGTGGGCAGTAGAGAAGCTCTTAGTTAAAGTCAACATGAAATGTCGTCCACAACCAGTTTATTTCTGCAATGTAAAAAAAAGTTTACCTAACTTAAAAAATAAGTCAATTTGTTAAGTTAACTCAACTCAACCAACAACTGAATACGTAACTTTTGTTCATCTAGGGAACTTGGTTGAACATTTAGACAATGCAATGTTTAAAAGTAAATCCTACACCACTTTTTTCCAGCATTATTTGTCTAATTTTTATTTATTTATTAATAGTTACCACATAATTATTATTAATTAAGGTGCAATGCATGCTGGGAACTAGCAAAACATTTTTCAGTGTATAATTATTGGTTCAGATGACTTGATTTATAAAGTATATTAATTTATTTTAATAGAATGTGAAACAGATTAGATTGGAGCGTATGTAAAGAAAGTAAATGTCAGTGAATGAGCAGAGGGGCCTGGCGTCAGACAAACCCCATACAGGAGGAATTCAGCAGGTTATCATTCTCCATTTGGGGCTTTTAGACTGATCCTCGCATCTGGATCGCGTAGCCTATCAGTTCCCCGTCAGACAGTGATGAAGCGCTCGCCTCCTGACACATCCTCAACCCGGCCCAAACATGTTTTGTCAGAGAGAATAACTAAACCCAAGGCCCGGAGAGCACAAGCCCTGTCAGATAAAGATGCATGAATAGCAGGCATTCATCTCTCCAGAATCAATCTTCTGGATAATTCCCCTCATATTTCTTCTTTTTAGTTATCTACAAAACTGCCAAGCAGAGTTTTAACTGTTCGGGCCATTACGGGAAAGCTTCAGTGAGTGCGTGTCACAATGTCAATGTCTAATGTTGTTTTTTCGGCCGGTTAAATGAAGTGCTAAATTAGAGCCGCATATTGTGTGATCTGTTCGGAAGTGTCTAGAATATGTAGTGCAGAACAAAGTAATGGGAATTTATCTGTGTTGTACTACTTTTAGCCTTGATTCATGTTCTCGCATGTTCTGTTTTTCAGATGCTTCTCTTAATCCTGCTGTGTGTTTGTCTCTGTTTTCCATGTCTAAGCAGTTGCTCTGTGGTCGGACCATTAGTTTATCCGCGTGTGATATCACACTCTAAACCCAAACTCAGCACTTTCATGTTCAGTCACATCTCCAGGCCCGTTTCCCCAGGGTCCCGCGAGCCGCGAGTGCTTAACTGGGCCATCCTCGCTGGGGCTAATTTTGCGGGAGCCCGATTGAGAATCGTACAGTAGTAAGTCTCCTTAATGAAGGCTTTCTGCATGACCTGACTCTGTCGAACCCGCGGGGAGAAGCTCATCACAACAATACCACGACCGTGCGAGAATGGAGGGCGTTGAGATGAAGTGCAAAGACAAGAAGCAGAGCGCAAGGTGTCCACTGAGAGCGTTAAACATCGTTAATCACAGGGCCCTCGATGAGGAGCGGGTGGGCTGAGCGACAAGCCCCAAAACTGCATTTAATTGTGTCCTTTGCTGCCACGTCGTAAAAAACGCCCGGAATGCAAAAGCAGTGGAAAAACGTCAGGTCGGAATCCTCTGATTAAATCTGGGCATTTAAAAAGCCCATTAAAATAAAACTACTGGAATGAGGGCGAAATGAAAATCCCGTCTCCTGTGGGCACTTCGTACGATGTGAACATTCTCAAACAACAAGAAGTTTACCGGCCCCAACGAAGACCTCCAAACATAGACGGGGAAGTAGATAAATAATATATCCTCTTCTAAAGTGATAGGAAGCGTAATGGAAGTGGCGAGCGGGTGGATAAAGTGAAGAGTCAGCATTGCACAGGGACCAGAAAAGTGACTTTGTGTTATTGACAACAGGTCGACTCAAAGCAGCCATTTCTGGCTTGTACAAAAGCCTTCCTCTGAGGTAGTGCTGGAGCTGTTAGTTAGGGATGGGTGGAGGCGAGACGGTGTGTTTATAGTTCGACAGAGACTTATATCTGCAGCTGCACAACTGGTGCATTCATATAGATTTAAATCACAGTTTTGTGCCATTTTGAAATGGTCTCAAATGTGACTTAGAATTTTATGCATTTTTTTGTTTGCTGATTAGAATATTTTACTTTTTTTTTTTTTTTTTTGCCTGAAGTTTTAAATGATAAATGTAATGCAAAGCTGTTTTTGCCTTATGAAATAAAGATATTTAATATAATACATTCTCAGAAAAAAGGGCAAAAATCGTACAACAGCTTGTCACAAGGGTAGTATCATAAAAAGTGGCATCTTTGTGCCTTATTTTTACCTAAAAGTTTCCTAGTGAGTATGACTACTGTAATGTAATAATATGCAAATAATTTTTTTTTTTTTGGGGGGGGGGGTGTATATATAATAATATATAATTTTTGCACATTTTTTCCCTGACAGTGAGTGCATATAATATAATATAATATAATATAATATAATATAATTTTTTCCTGTTTTGTGTATTTTATTTTTTAAACTTAAGTGCTATATGATGTGAAGTGGTACTTGCTTTATTTTATATTTTATATTGTTTAATATTGAATTGAATTTAAAACACTGAATATAATATAATACATCCTCAGAAAAAATGGGCAAAAATTTTACCTTTTAAAAGTACTTTTTTTTTCTGACAGTGTGCATATAATTAATATGATATAATATTAATATAATATAATATATTTTTTTATTACCTTATTTTATGTATGTAGAAATAATTGTTTTTTGACCATCAAGGTTTTAAATAAAGTAAATTTAAAAAACATTTTATTCAGAAATATGCAAATATTATTTAATAAATGACCCATTTTTTTCCGCAAAATTCCTGTGTAATTAACTCTGCAGTCATATACTGATATAGTATGATCTAGCATTACTCATGCCGCCCACCCGAGTGTCGCTGCCATACTTTGTTAATGTGTATGTGCCTGTGCATTCATTATTAACCGGTGACATTTTTAGCTCTGTCTGTCTGCAGGATGCAGTTGGCAGCTTCTCTCTGTCAGTCAGGGGTCATAAACTCTGTGCTGTAATGAGCGCTGGCTGATTTGCCTTGCATTAACTGCTCTCTAACACACTCTCACGCAAACGCAGGGATTCACCCATGACACAGGGAATGTATCGATTCCTGGCCGAGGGGCGCCGGGCGACCCTGCCAGTTTTTGGCTGGCGCTGGACCAGCGAGTTGTTTAAAGGGAACAGCGGTTCGCGAGTGTGAAGTGCAGAACGCCGCTGCCATTGTCAGATTAGAGTTACGGCCCCTTGAATGCTTTCCTTCAGTAGCTGCGCACATAAATTTCACCCGCCGCACACTTTTACCTCTCGCGTTTGTGAGAAAACACGTCAGTAAATCTCCACACCGTTGTTCTTTCAATAAAACTGCAAAAGTTCTGCACTTTACTGGTTACATTTTTGTGCTTTATCGTTGTTGTTGAGGGAAATGTTTTATTGTACTGCCGCGTTCCAGAGCTGAATTCAGCGCCAACAAAAGCAACGATTTGGGCCAGAATGGAAGAGGAGTAAACGGGAGGAAGAGGGAGTGCAGGATAGTGCAAACTCTCCGGTTTCCTTCTTAGACTCAGATATATTAACCGCTGCCATTCTTGACTTCTTTTCTTGCTATTTTGATATGGAAATTAAAACCTCAAGTCACAGTGTAACAGAGATTCAGCAGAGACTCATATCTGCAGCTGCACAACTGGTGCATTAATATAGATTTATGATGTGCATTCACAGTTTTGTTCTATTTTATAACAGTTTCAAATATTACTTTTTAAAATTCTTTTTTTCTTGTTTGAGTCTTTTCATTTTTTTGCATGCAAGTGTCGCATAATGTGAAGCTGTTTTGCCTTAAGTAAAAATTTAGTATTAAATACTATTTAATACACATTATTTAACACATTCACAGAATAAAAATCTTACCTTTAAAGGTACAAAAGCTTGTTAGTGCCATTAAAGTGATATTACTACTCTGAGGTAATAAGGTGTGTGTGTTTGTATGTATGATGCATGTAAGTGTGTGTGTGTGTATATATATAATAATGTAATCATTGTTATCATTTATTTTAGATTTATTTTATTTATTGTTTTGGGTGTGCATACAACCCTTTTATTTTTTTATTTAATTTAATTTTTTTTACCTCTATAATGTATGTTTATGTAATTTAATTAATATATTTATTTATTTATTCATTTATTTAATAATTTTTTTTGCATAAAACCCTTTAAAGGACAAATTTGTACCTTTCTTACCTCTAAAATGTATGCATATATTAATGTATTTATATCCATATCCATATATTTATATTTATATATATTTTTCCTCTTCTCTAGCTTCTCTCTTTTTCTTGCTATTTGTTTATGGAAATCAAAACCCCGTCTGTAAAACAATAGCACAAAAGCTCGCATTTTCTCCCTGCACATATACATGTTTCCTTTTTCATCCCCTCCTTGTCATGTGCAAATGATTTTGCATGGAAATCTGATATCTTTTTGTGCAGCGTTTAGTAGGAACGCAAGAAATAGCAGGGACAGGCCGCGTCTGGTTTCAGCCGATTTCTCAATCTGGCAGTTGTTTCCACACTGGTTGAATTTTAGCGACGTAGGCACGTGAAATATGGGCATGAATATTTACTTTCTAGCTTGCGTTTTCTCTCGTTTGTTTTCAGTCGTGCCTGACAGAACACAGGATAGAGTTTCTACAACCTCTGCTCAGACTCTTAAGAGTGTAAACAGCCAGCGAAATAGAAATGAGTGACATTCAAGAGCTGTTTTTATCAGAAAGTGCAGAGAGGGTCACCGTTAGACCAAGAACCAGAGGCTTGACTGATGCATAAAAGACCAGGCTTTCTCAGAGAAGGAGCGCCGTCATGTCGTCTCAAGTGCTCCTGAGGCTTTGTCTGGTCTGCCCTCACATCTCCGTCTCTTTACCTTCCTCTGGTCTTTCTTCAGGTTCCCGAGCGCAGTAGCCAAATGCGCATTGACGTACTGCGAGTCTGTGACGGATAGTTTGTGATTTTGTGTACTTCAGATCAGTCACAGTCGCTCATTGTCTGCGTCCCGGTGGTCTCGGGGTTACAGAAAAGTCCCTTGTGTTGTGTAATCTGCAAATGATAAAAAGCATTTTCCCTGCAGCCACAGTAACTTTATATCATTGAGCTGGCGTGCCTGGATTTTTCCCCCATATTGTTGCGATTATGTGTGCGTGTGGGTTTTAGGTGAAAACAGTAGCCCCATTTTCTTTTCTATTTAACCAGCTGAATGTGCTGTAAGAGCCGTTTTGTGAAGGGGGAAAAGCGCCGGTTCGAGTTTCTCACCAGATATGGAAGAGATGAAGCAGATAATGATTTGTTAACTAGGGTCTCGCATGGCCTTTCCCAGCCTCCCCGAAGGTGAACGTTTCAAGCGTTTCCATTTGCCGTGCGCTTTGGATCTGAATGGTTTTCCATGCTCAGAAAATAATTGTTTCTATGAGAGAACAAAGTCATGAAGTTTTTTTTTTTTTTAAAGTGTGCTCAAAACAAAGAAATGTAGGCCATATGCAGATTTCAGCAGCATTGTTTCTTTGTACGGCATGGTGCTTTTTGATCATTTGTTCGTTTTCATTCTCTCAGCTGGTCGCAGATTCTAAAACTCGCTCGACTCATCTGTGCATTTCTGTGGGCTGCAGTCACTAATTTTCTCTGCTGCATTATGACTCTCTTATGAGCACTGTATTGAAATTCCACTTACTTAGTTTTATTTGTGTCTTTTTTTTTGCAATTACTTCAGCCGACCTGCTGTTTTTTAACAACTCTGACTTGCATTTCCCATTGATTTGCAACTCTCACCAACAGCGATGACATCATCATAATTATATTGTCATACTACCTTTTCTTTTTTGCATACTTGGCTACTTGTGTGTATATGCTTATTTGCTGAATTTGCCTACTGAACGAATAGGCTTTTTCTTTCTTTCTTACAGTTTTATCAATCGCAATAAGCATAACTTAGCATGACATAGCTGTCCAAACCTGCCTGGCACTACGTGAAAAAGTAATTGCCCCCTAAATCTAATAACTGGTTGTGCCACACTTGGCAGCAACAACTGCAATCAAGCATTTGCGATAACTAGCAATGAGTCTTTCACATCGCTGTGGAGGAATTTTGGCCCACTCTTTTGTGCAGAATTGTTTTAATTCAGCCAAATTGGAGGGTTTTGGAGCATGAATGGACTGTTTAAGGTCATGCCACAGCATCTCAATTGGATTTAAGTCTGGACTTTGACTTGGCCACTCAAACCTTAATTTTGTTTTTCTTGAGCCATTCAGAGGTGGACTTGCTGGTGTGTTTGGGATCATTGTCCTGCTGCATAACCCAAGTGTACTTGAGCTTGAGGTCACAAACTGACGGCCGGACATTCTCCTTCAGGATTTTCTGATAGAGCGCAGAATTCATGGTTCCATCAATTATGGCAAGTCATCCAGGTCCAGAAGCTGCAAAGCAGCCCCAGACCATCACACTACCACCACCATGTTTGACTTTTGGTATGATGTTCTTTTTATGAAATGCTGTGTTGGTTTTACACCAGATGTAACGGGACACACCTTCCAAAAAGTTCAACTTTTGTGGCATCAGTCCACAGAATATTTGCCCAAAAGTCTTGGGGATAATCAAGATATTTTTTGGCAAATGTGAGACAAGCCTTTGTGTTCTTTTTGTTCAGCAATGGCTTTTGCCTTGGAACTCTCCCATGGATGCCATTTTTGCCCAGTCTCTTTCTTATTGCTGAATCGTGAACACTGACCTTAATTGAGGCAAGTGAGGCCTGCAGTTCTTTAGATGTTGTTCTGGGTTCTTTTATGACCTCCTGGTTGAGTCGTCGTTGCGCTCTTGGAGTAATTTTGGTAGGCCGGCCATTCCTGGGAAGGTTCACCACTGTTCCAAGTTTTCTCCATTTGTGGATAATGGCTCTGACCGTGGTTCGCTGGAGTCCCAAAGCCTTAGCTTTATAACCCTGTCCAGACTGATACATGTCAACTATTTTTTCTCATCTGTTCTTGAATTTCTTTAGATCACGGCATGATGTGTTGCTCTTAGAGTATGGGCTGAACGATTTTGGAAAATAATCTAATTGCGATTTTTTTTTTTTTTTTTACCAATATTGCGATTGCGATTTAATATGTGATTATTTTTTTAAAGCTCTTTATATTCTGTATTATTCAACAAAGACAATCAATAAATCATTGTATAGTATGCAGTGTTGGGCACGTTACTTTAAAAAAGTAATTAGTTAAATTACTAGTTACTTCTCACAAATAGTAACTGAGTTACATCATTATAAATGAAACTAATTATCAGGGAAAGTAACTATTGTTACTTTTTTATGTTCAAATATGTCAAATAACTTGGATGTCCCCAATATTAAATGTTAAATGAATGAAATTGACACTAAATATAATACATTATTATTATAAAACATTGCACACTAATCTACACTATTTTAATGTTTCTGTGGGACAATGTGAGAGACACCTATCAAATTCAATTGATTATTGTAAATATTATCAACCCTCTATGGACACCTTGGCATAGTATATCAGATAATTAATATTGGTCTGGTGAGTAAACTAAAAAAAATGATAAGCCAATGGAGATTATATTGCCAAGGTGTCCATAGAGGGTTGATAATATTTACAATAATCAATTGAATGATTTTCAATTAGATATAATTATATCTATATAAAACTTATGTTTGTAACATGTTTTTTTTAAATATCTCACTTAGCATCAGTCAGTCAAACATTATAATATGATATTATGATCATTTAGCATTAAATTTGAGCATTATATGATGATAGGACTTTAGTAATTAGAATAACCATGTATGAATGTATTTGTCATGTTGACTGAACTTAGGACTGGTGCTAGTGCTTAAGATATTGTTTGTCATTTAGTGTTTCTATAAAAAAAGGAAAAAGAACTCTACAAATAATACTGATAAGATAACAAAACTACTACGAATTCTACTACTAATAACAGTAACTAGGATTATTGAGCTGTTGGGTTCATGAATATTAATCAGGTTGTCTGCGTTCGCTCGAACTGATTTGCTGAAATCAAAACAGGGACGATGATAGGTGAGCGCCGGCCAATGAGATTGCCGTTTACGCATTAGCTCCGCCCACTAGCGGAGAACCTGGCAGTTCTTAAAAGCTGAAGAACTCCGTTATTTTGACAGGAAAATACAACAAATGATATCGTTTACATGTAGCGCGTCAATTCTGCATGTTATGTAAGACCCGCGGACACGAAAATAACCCGCGGCAAACTGCAGACTTGGCAACATAGCGTGCCAACTTAATGCTTCCTCTGAAGACTACTTAGATGTGCTTGACTTGAAGCAGCGCTGCTGGACCGATCGTTGTGTGTGTCATCAAAGTACTGTGAGAGCTATAAGAGAGCAGACGTCTCCTTATGCTTTCTCTCACCGTACTTTGATGTCATACGATCTATCTTCAAGTCGAACACACCGCTTTACTTCCACTCTCGCGTGTCACGTGACAGTGTAATCGCAGCCTCTGCGGTTGAAGAATCGCGTTTTCTCATATCGCGATATTATCGCAAATGCAATTAATCGTTCAGCCCTATCTTAGAGCATGCTTTACTTTGTCAGACAGGTTCTGTTTAAGTGACTTCTTGATTCAACAGGTCTGCAGTAATCAGGCTTGGGTGAGGATAGTGAAATTTAACTCAGCTTTCTAAAATAATGTGGTTAACCACAGTTCTGTCATGAGTTAACAGGAGGGGGCAATTAATTTTTCACCTAGGGCCAGGTAGACTTGGACAGCTTTTTTCCCTTAATATATGAAATCATCATTTCAAAACTGCATTTTGTATTTACTTGCATTGTCTTTGTGTAATATAAAAATCTGTTTGATGATCTGAATCTTTTAAGTGTGACAAATATGCAAAAAAATAAAAAAAACAGGAAGGGGGCAAAAACCTTTTCACGGCACTGTGGTATAATATATTATTATATATATATTATATATATATATATATATATATTATGATGATATATATGATGATGATATTATATTATATATATTTATATATATTTAATACTATTTTTAATAATAATATTATTATTGTATACATATTTCTGTATAATCACAGATTTTTTTGCCAGTTTATTCCTACTACCTAGCACAAAAATGAAAAAAAATTATGCTATTGTTTTGTTGCTTTTAATACTGTTATATTATTTTCATAAGTACTTAAATATTTTATTTATATTATAATTTTTATTTTATATAAAAACTATTTGATTTTGATTTGATTTGATTGCATTGATTGTCTTTTTCTTTTCTACATCTGTCTACATTGCACAGTACTATTATTCTCCGTAAGCAGAACTAGTATTCATCCACAATTGAGCTATACTTTTGCTACCTTTCAAGCACTTCTAGTCTGCTTATTGTCCTGTTTTGCATTAGAGTGGACGGTTGCACTTGCCCAGACTTTTCTGCTCTGATCAGAATATATTAAAGCGGCAGCTTCGGATGTGGCCTCATACATCATTTTGATGGTCATAACCCAAATGGCTTTGCCTACGGTCGTGAGTAGCCCTTGTCAATGGACAGTCTCTTTATTAATTGCATTCGGGCCTTGTTTTGTCCTGTCAAGTCTTTTTTCCCTTCCCCTCACCTCTGAAGATAAATAACCGTTCAGCAGAAGGTTTCAGATGGTAATTGACAGGCGGCACTAAACAAATTCACTTGCCCTCCACCGGGCCTCAGTCGCCCCTCCCGGCCAAGGCCCATCTAATCTAACTAATGCCTCGGTTTTTGTGCTGGAAAGTGAATTAAAAACAGCCAACTCAATAGCTGATCCATATCAGGCTGCTCGTTGCATGCACATTAGCTGTTCTTCTGCAGCCTCTGTAATTGCGTTACACCACTTGGAGGCTGTAACTATTAGGAACACACAATCTCCCTGCCGTTGTTAATCGCAGCCTCCGCGGCCCCGAAGGCTCCCGATAGCCAGATTAAGGGCCTATCCGGATGGAAGGATGGAGCGCGGGCCGAAAATCTCCCCCGAAGCCACAGGCGGCCATGGAGAGCGTCTTTGCGAGGGGGAGTTCGCTTCTTGTGTTGGTAGATCTTTCCGGGAAGCCTTCCACTAATCAGCATCTTTCTGCTCGCCACCATATTTCATCCCTATTGTGCTCCACGCCCTACAGTGTGGCCTGTTTTTCTCAGTTGTTCTCTTTCCTCCCTCCCCTCCGGCTTCTCCAGCCCTTCATGCCTGCTATCTGTCTTCATTCTCTAGCCAAGAATATGCCGGAGAACCACATCAGGCTTATAATCTCCTGCTCTCATTTCTCACTGCTGCTTAGAGAAAGACTCTTTCTTTCTGGGCTTTTTTCCCCCCTCCAACTTTGAAAATAGCTGTTTGACGTCATTAGATCTCTCCAGCCTCTTTCTGTAAAGCGGTTTGTATGCTTAAAGGTGAAGTGTGTCATTTCGAGTGTCACCAAAATTACATTGCAAAGATAATGATTGAAGTTTTTCTCCAACACCCTTTCTAGGACTGACTTTGAGACAATTTTCACTCAGAAATTGATAACTAAAAAAGAAACAGCAAATGAATGTGACATTTTAGTAGAAAAACTGAAATCGTCATGAAATGCCATTCACAACCCATTTTATTCCTGAGATGTGTTTCTGAGTGAAATAAGATGATAAACAAGAAACAAAATTGTTGATTTTTATCCATCAGGAATTGATTCTTTGAAGCTTTCAAATATATTGCTTGTAAAGAGTAATTTTTATATCACAGTAAAAATAAGGCAATTCAATGTTGTTTTAGTATCACTGAGAAACTGTAGCTTTTTTAATGGTTTGAATTTGTTTTTATTTTCGTGTTTTTCATATTTTGTTATTGTTTTTAGTAATTATGTTGTGCTTTTGTCATTTTTTTAAAAGTGTAACATTTTAAAGTTACACTAAACAAAAATGAGATGTTTCATTGACAACTAACTGAAATAAATTTTTCTTATACATAATAAAAAAGTTACAACATTAATTTTAAAAACAACAACAAACATGTTTTTTATTTTATTTAGCTAATGTCCCTGTCAAATACCCTGTATTTACTCTTTAAAAAGTTAAAATCACCATGAAATCCTAAATATGTTGTTTATTTTGGTTTATATTATGGCAAGTTAATTGCTATATTTTCAGCAAGTTTTAAAGCTGATGTGAAATGTTCACAGCCCATTTTATTCCTGTAATGTGATGTGATGTGTTCCTGAGTAAAATGAGAGATTCCACAAGAAACAAAAATGTTGATTTTATCCATCAGAAAATGATTGTATGGTGTAAATTCTTTGTAAGTCCTAACATGATGATTTGGTGACATCAGACAATTAGGACCTGGTCACAAAGTCGAGCAAGTTGTCCTATTTCAATGAAAGATTATGAAGACACATTTTCCCCTTACATGTATTGAATCAATCACAATACTGTGAACATAAAAAATACTCCAGTAACCTTTATGTACAGCTTCAAATAATCATTTTTTACAGTGTAAAGATAATGGCTATCTACAATGGTTTATTTACAGCATGCATGTAGCAGACGCTTTTATCCAAAGCTACTTACAAAGCAATGCATCAAAACAAGTATCAAGCATTTTAACATACAAAAAATTACAGCCTGCCATGCATTTGTCTCACGTTGAGATTTTTCATGTTTTCTCTGTGTTTTGGGTGGTTTTGGGCATGTAGACGGAGGAATGCGTTTAATGGGGTTAATGTGTACGTACAGCGTCGAGCGGGGGGGGATGGAGGGATATAATCACTGGATCGTTACGTCTCATTTTACATGATGCTCACTGTGCGTTCGACCGACAGATGAGAGATTCTCTGTGAGAAACAGCGTCGTGGCAAAGATCCGGTTACGTGTTACTGGCCTTACAGAGCTTGCCAAGATGGTTGCTAGTTTAGGGACGCCTCCAAAAACTGCAGTAACAATCCCTGGGTTTCGTTCTTAGTGTCATGCATTTTAATCTTATGGAAATGAGACTTGAATCGTAAAGTTTTCAAATAATGTGTCATAAATTTATGATTATATCACAGTAAAAATAATACACTCACAGGGACTTTCAGGTCACATACCAGTGTTATTTCAGTTTTAGTTTTTGTTAATAGTTTGAATTTTTATTAATAGTTTGAATAGTTTTTATTTTTATATTTTCTGTTTTCATTTTAATTTTTTGTAATTTTGTTGTTTTTCTCAGTATTATTATTAAATATTTTTTTATTAATTTATTTCATTTTAGTTTTAATTTTAGTTATTTTAGTACATCAATTTACTAAATGAAAATGTTTCTTAGGTAATTAGTCCAAATAAAATGTATATTTTATTATTTTAGTTAACATTTTATTTCAAGTAACAAAAATGTTTTTTTTTAAATGGTTTTAGTTAACTATAAAAACCCTGCCACATACACTGCATTTGTAAAGCTACCCATTAAAATGTTAAAATCCCCTTGAAAACCATTTAAACTGTAATTGTTCCTGTAATGCAACATGTTTTGCTGTTCGCTTTATGCAGTTTATCTTTATCTTAGTTTATACTATGGAAATGAGGTTGATTTGCAATATTTTCATCTCTTGAATTTTTAATTAAGCTTTCAAGATTCAAGGTTCTTCAAATGATATTGGTTGTAATTTATAATATCACAGTAAAAGTTATGTTCAGCCACCTTGAAATGGTATTCACATGTAATGTGATTTGATGTGCTTATGAGTGAAATATGATATTCAAATGTTGATTTTATCCATCAGGAATTGATTGTATGGTGTGAAACTTCGCTATAAGACCTAAAACGAGGATTTGGTGATGTCAGACCAATACGGACCTGGTCTCAGAGGTGGATTGAGTTGTTATATTTCAGTAAGAGGTTATAAAGATACATTTTTCTCTTCAGAACAACACGCGTTGATGAATCAATCACAATAGCAGGAAGCTTTATTAAGGAAGTAAATGGAGTGTATTTTGAGTTGCTAGGTAATACCGAAAGAGACGTGTGGCTCGCTTTGTTGCCGTGTTGGCCGTCATCCGTTCCAGTCTCTTTAATGGAGACCCCTGAGTGAATCCAGAGAGCAGCTCTTTAAAATTTTATAACTCTTAACAGGCTGATTTATAATGATGGGCTGAAGCGCAGTTCTGCTGCAGCAGAATTTCTTTGTCGATACGCAGAGAACAAAAGCGCTATGATTTGGCACTGACAAAGTAAAGCAAACAAGAGTCCCCCGCGACCTCCGTCTCGAACCTCTGACCTCTACAAAGTCACTTAAGTCATTATCTCCCCAGCCTCTTTCTTCACAGCTCTACCTGCCAGCTGACGTCCTGTGATCAATTACGACGAACAGGGGTATCCGTGTCTGGGATGCTCCCCGGGGGTGGATTTGTCAGGAATGGGGGGGTCATCAGATATGCAGCATAGGGGTGGTCGGGCATCTTGCGCACAGACAGAAGGTCGTTTTGTCATTGTCCTTGTCTACTTCGCATTACTCACTGGTGGGGCGGGTTAATGATAAACCGATCTGGCCTGGAGAAGCAGTGAGTGCTGTGACTGAGAGCCGTGCCAACGACCAGAGACAGCCGAGGGTGTCTAGAGTGGTGATTCAGCCGGGCTCTGACAGATAATCCCTCAGTGGGAGAAAAGAGGAGCATCCGTGGGAGAGATCCGCTCGGGTCGACATTAATCCTGCTGTTTATTCTGTCGGTGTCCGTGTCCCTCTCTGTCAGGTGCGCCGGCCGAGTCCAGGACCCCTTTCGGCCGCCGTCGCCTTCAAAGCCTTGTTTGTTTTTGCCGGAGCGTCTGAGTGATGTTAGTCTCCTGTAATCCTATTCAAAGCCCCTTCCTGAGCCGCCTCCGTTTCCTGAGATCTTGGAGCGGGTTACTTGGACGGCTAATTAAGCACATTAACGGCAGCGTTAAAGCTGGCTCGTCATGAGCAGGCTGGAAGAACTTTATCTTATACTGTACATTCATTTAAATTCAAACTTGATGTTGACACTTTTATGTGTCAGCTGCCCGCGCTGTGTGTTTATTCATTAAATATTTTGGCTAATTTATGCTTTCGGTGTAAGATGAGAGTGCTTAATTTGTTAAAGCTCTCCAGATATTTCTCCCAAATTAGCACTTTGTCTCAAAAGACCTACGTCAAAGTGATTTCAACTTTAAAATGATCTCTGAGAAGTTGCTGTTGGAGTGCAAACAAGATTCATGCAGGGTTGTGGTTGCAGTCTTGCAAGCTTTCTTGTCGTAAAGTTTAACTCGCTGTTTGCCTAATATTAGCTAGCATGAGACGTTTGCATATAAAAGACAGCAGTGGTGTTTGTTCGTTCAGAAAGTACATTTGAAAAGTGATTACATTAGATAATTCACTATATTTTAGGGCAGGGATTCCCAAACCTTTTCAGCCAAACCCCTTTGAGATGAAGTCAGTATTTCAATAATTTAACAACACATTTGCATGTTTGTGGTTCTCTGATGTTGGTTAATGGTCAGAAAATTTGCAAATGAACAAATAAAATATTTCACCCTTTTAATAAGGAATTGATTTATTTATTTAAATTTGTTTATTTATTTACTTTTTGGTTTTATTTATTTATTATATTTTATTTTTTTATATTTTATTATGCTTTTTTTTAGCTTTTTCAACTTTTCAACTTTTCAAACCCACTTTAGGAAATGTGTATTTAATTTATTCACTGTTTATTTACTTGCAAACTATTTTTTATTTTTTTAATCAGAAGTTGTAATTTATCTTGTAGTTTACTGGTTTGATTCAAGAATGCATTATTGATTAATATTTAGAAATGCCCATGAATAATGATCATATTCTGGTTGGTTAAACAAAATGCTGGTTGTCATGTGTGTTATGCATACATTGTCATTTGGAAATCTGCTCAATAAAGCTGCCCCCCCCCCAAAAAAAATGCAAATGGAGAAAATTAATACACTTATAAAATCCAGGCCACTGGAACAGTAGGCACGCAGTCACGGCTGCGGTCTATTATCACAAGACAAAAGCATGTATGTATACTTTTCCTACTTAAAAAACACCCACCTCAGGTCACACAGCAGGGTCCTGTAGCCGTACAGTCAGGATATCCTGTACAAACCCATGGGCCGCCCTCTCTAGCATTGATTTACTGATGAGTGACTCTTGGGTAAACAGTTTAATTTCCCTGTCCTGCACTCTCTCATCTCTTCTAATGTGATGCAGGTGAGTGCCAGAGAGGAAAACTCCTCCGGCGTGATCTAACCCAGTCTCCAGTCCTGTAATTACATCCCCAAATACACCCCGGGCCTGCTCACAGTGGGGCGACAGCGAGTTTAATCATTTGTCCTTTGATTGTGGCATCTAAAGAACATGCCGGGCAGCGCGTTTGATGCAGAACATGCAATGCTTTTTGTTCTTGTAGCCCGCTGTCATATCTTATTCCAGACATCTGTTCAGTCGTGACCCGCTGCTCTTATGTTTTCCGACTGAGGCGTGTAGGGGGTTGTTTTTAATATTGCAAGAGTTTATTTTACAGACTGTTTTTAAAAACACAATATAACCTGGGTCTGTAGCTTTGAGGCTGACATCTATATGCTAGCGTACTCCTAAACGCTGACATATGCCTTTACAGGTTACACTTTATTTTGATGCTCCACTTTAAACATTCTGCTGACTCCAAGTAACTTTGCAATTAGTAGAGTATTAGTAGACTGTTAGATTATGGTATCTAGAATTAGGGTTGCAAAGCAGTGGAAAATTTCCTGAACCTTTCCAAAAGTTTCCAGAAAAAATCTTGCAAAGTTTCCTAAACTTCTGGAAGGTTTTCGGAAATTTTCCACCCCTTTGCACCCCCAAGCAGAATAAGCTGACGTACTTGCAAAGTTACTTGTACCCTAGTGAAAAATAAATATACTAAAATGTATTTGAAATACGTTCATTTCAAGCTAAGTATGCTACAAATACATTTAAATATTATGTACTTAATAAAAATACCTTGCAATTGCACTTTTAGTATACTACACTGGTATACTTTAAGTCTGCTAAATTGCAACAACTAATTTTGTGCTTAATGCACTTTAATTGTGCGAAGGTAGTGCTAAAGTCCAACTAAAGATATACTAAAGTATATTTGATTATGCTAAAGTGGAACTATTGCAAGTATACTTCAGGTACACTTTAAATATCTTGCATTTAAAGACCAGTATTATTTAAAGATCATACAATCCTCATCAGTTGTGACATTAAAAACACATTTTAGGTTTAATATTAAGAAATGTGCAATGTGCACAAGTAGTACTCCAAATAAAGTTTAATTATAATTTTTATATTGGTAAGTTTTGAGCGATATGTCAGTAAATATGCTAATAAATTTGAACTATAATTAGTATGAAATAAATGTATTTTACATATTACTTTTTTACTGGGATAGTCAATAGAATGCATGTTGGGTTTAATATTTAAGGGGTTTATAGTCAAGGGGACCATCAAAATAAAATACTAGCAGTTTACACTCTTTCTGTTCCAGAAAAATGGGGCAAAATATCTATGACTTGAGTTTGTGTCTTGTTTGTGGCGTATATAGATTTTTGTCTCTAGAAAAAGAACATCTCCTCCATTAATTCTACCTGAAAAGCACTAGCTATTGCTTATGTCCCACCCTAACTTCCTGTTTTAACAGGAAATGGGTCATCATAGGTAAGAAAATTGAAAGGGAATCACTGTAGAGCAATTTGCCCAAGAACTCCCAAGTTCTCCGCAGCGGCCACTATTGTCTCTGATAACATAATTGGGCCTCAGGTACGACCCCCTCCATGCGCAAATTGCTTTTCACAGTATGAGGTACGGCGTGCCTGCAAATGTGCCACGTTGAGAGGAAAAACAAGAACAACTGCGTTTTCACATAGTTTCTGGTGCTCCACGGACGCAACTGCTGCCCTTTGAACGAAACGAGAGCATAAACAGTCCCTTTCCCAGCATAGACACGCATGCATCTTTTAATGACATTCAGCTTTTTTCCTGCTCTTTGTTTTTGTTGTTTGTATCATTAGTCTGGTTTCCATTACATATGGCGCTGCCCACAGTCCACTCTGGGGAGGCTTGCATGCTATATGCAACCACAGACGACAGACTGTTTGCCAGCTCCAGCTTGGGATGCTCCTGATGTCATTTCCTGATCATCCGACTCCTTTTGTGTCTTGTGTTTGTGCCACAATAGAAGCAAGGAGGCTAAATGTCCACCCAAAGATAACCTCCCTGAAGGTCAGCGGACTCTTTAAACACACCAAACAAGAGCACCGTTGACCGAACCGAGCGGCATGACGCCGTTCCTCCCCTTTGGCCCATTACCTCTCATCGTGTTTATTCTGCTACTCCAAATAGTGTTTCATCACTTTGAAGAAAAACAGCAAACAGCCACGAGGGCGTCTTTAAGGCCGGCGTTTAACGTTGTACGACGTCCTGCCCAGCGGGGTTTGAGGTGCTCCGAACGCGTCTGAATCAGTTCTTTGATGCTGACTGGCCCTGACACAAACAATGCGGCCTTTCACAGCCCTCACCCTGTTGTAATTAACTTGCTGAAAACCTTTTCCACCGCGTGTTTTTTTAGGCCGCTTTCCACTGCTGCTTGTTCGAATGGGCCCGGAGGGACGCAGAGAGGATCGTGAGCTGGAGAGGGAAAGAGAGAGACAGTTCCAGTGAACTTTCCTTATCTTTTGCCCTTTAAAAATTACAACCGAGAAAGACACTTGACACAGCAGCAAAAAGCAGCGACTCTTTCCCAGTGTGCTGATGTTAAGCCTCTTGATTCTTTCTGAAAAACTCTTGTGGGTGAAACATCACCGAAACAAACCAAGAGAGACAAAGAAGAAAAGGGGGAACGAGTTGGTGCGTCTAGAGTCTGTCAGTTGTCTTGTGAAACTCACTATGTCATAAAATAATTGTGGGAAGACTTGCAGTGTATTTATAAACTGCTTCCTGGAAGCAACTGGGAGACAAATGGTGCGACGCTCCAGAGTGCTCTCATAAAAAAACAACAGGACCGAGACAGAACCCCTGCCGTCCTATGAAACGCACAGCAGACACGCTTGCTCTGTTCCAAAACTGAGCAAGCTACCTACTTAGACAGCATTTTAAGGTATCATGCTGGCTATTTTTAAAAGCTAGGCACATACATTGTGATGCCTTTTTAAGTTATCTTCTTTTCGCCAAACTCTTAGTCAGCAATCACAAAATGCAGAGCTCAGTGCAAAAAAAAATATCGGAAAAATTCAGAACAGTCTAATTAAAAGTGGATATGCTAAAATCAATTGTGAGTCCAGTTCCCTGTCTGATTTTTGTGTTACACTGCCAATGTAGAGCGTTCCAAATGAGTCATTTGTGCAAAATTCAGTACAAAGTCCAGCATTCACAGTACAGTTACCATCCATGTGCATGGGTCCAGTACGTGTTCTTTGCACTTTTGATACTGACTTGGAAGTGGAAAGAGAGGCTCCTCGAAACACGGCAAGAGAGTCCGTCTTAAATATCTGTCTAGGGCTAGTCTGCTTGATAAATGCTGCCCTGTGTGGGCTTCTTTTTCCAATTCGGACCAGATAAGGTTCATTAAAGTTATTTAAACTCTGCCATGCATGTCCCCAGACCACAGAATAAGCATTATCGATGTGTTTCTGTGAATGCTGTGTGTGTGTGAGTGTGTTTTCATCAATTTGTGCTTCTGTACCACATCCTGACCCTTTGGTCTTCTCTGAAACACACTCCAGTGATCTGTCAGCTGTAATTAGCACCAACCATTTACCTATTTGCTCTCATTGCGCAAGCGAGAGCGCTGTAACGTTTACTCTGTCTGACACTGTTAAACTCCATTGCCTGTGTGATTTAATGTGCTGTGCTTGTATCAGGCCATAATCTTCGGGGATGACATCATTAGTTTGGACCGCGGTTAGACGTCTGAACCCATGAGAGCGGGCGGTAACTGTATTGTAAATGTTGGACTTTGCATTGAATTTGTAAAGTACAAGATGTTGCATGGGCTAAGTCCAAGTTAATGTGTTTTGACACGTATTAAAGGCTTAATTGGGAATTTCATTTTCAGTCACAATGGGGCGGCTTTGATGGCCAATTCACACAGAGTCAATCTGTCTTTCTTTTTGAGAATGAACCTCAAAGACCATCTGAATCTCGCAGACCAAATACACCGGGAGAACCACTGAGTTTATAGATTGCACACTGTTGGGTTTTAATTTGATTAGCTTGCACTGATTAGCCTGATACGCCTCTCTCTGTCTTTACTTTTAAACCCAAAATGACTTAGACAGCAGCACCGCAACCCTGTGTTGATGGATCGTAGTCGACAGCTTTCTAATTCCGCTGTCTTTGCATTTACCGGTTATGAATGAATCCTAAGGTAAAGGAAGTTGAGGAGCGACAGCGAGGCGACCGTTTTCCTGTGGAGAAGGACGTTTGAGAATGCTGGCGGGGGTGTGATTGCTCTGGGGATAAAATGTCCAATCAGGAACTCTCGGTGAAGAGACTGGCTTCAGGGATGCAGCGGATGTCTCTGAGTTGCGTGCATGCTAGATGGGTCAAGGGCGGGCGGTGACTCTTATGCCTTTGACCCAGAGCATAATCGCTGGGAGTTAGACATGTATTGCTGAAGTTAATCGAAGCTGATAGGTGCACAACACTTTGCTTTTGTGGTTTTCCTATTGCTGATATTTGCACAACGCCACGCTTGGCGGTTAAACAGCTTTGAGAAAAGGGCTCTTGAAGCGACAAAGGAAGAGCGCGGTGCTTTGAGGCTGCTAAGCTTCTAAAAGTCAAAAAGAAAAATACAACTGTGAGTACAACTTAAACCCTCTCATTTCTGCCTCCGATTACACCTTTGGAGAGCTTTTCACCTCCCTCTTTGAGAAGTTCTGGGAACTTCCCTCTCGAAATAGCAACACTTTTAATAGAACATCAAACTGTGATGAACAGAGGGGAGTTTGTAATTTTAGACATTTTTCCCCCTCTTTTCCGCGACGCTAGAAACCCGAGCGGGGACCCGGTGAAGGAGAGAGTGACTGATTTGAAACAGTGAGCGGTTAACCTCCGTTCAGTCCCCAATCCAACTTACTCCCCTCTGGCTGAACCCCTCAGCCTCATCTGCATGCGGAACCCGAGACGCTCGCTCACCTTTTGGAACGCGCGCCGCTAAATGATTGAACAGAGCGAGAGGAAATTAAATCTGTGGAACCCACGGTCACCTCGCTTTGGACTCCCACCACACCTCCCTATCAGTCGATCACAGCTGAGCCAGTGTCACCGATCGACCTATTGTAGGGCCCTATGTGAAATTTTATTATTTCACAAATTTGTTTTTTTTTTTTCAGATTTTTTTTTTCTGGATTTCGTTTTTTCCATTTAAATTTCATGGACTCCTTTTTAATGATTAAATTTAATTTTATTATTCAAAAAGCATGTTTAAATAATTAAAATCATGAAAATTATGCACATTAACATCAATTTGTAATTTTGTTTTTTACAAAAATTACATTTAGGGCCCTATGAAATGTTTTATTTTCTTATTTTTTATTTTTTACCATATTCTGTGTTTTAGCATGTCCAATTATATGAATGCATAAAAATAACTTAATTTATTAACCTTTTATTTTTACAATAGCCTTATAAAATGTTTTTTTTTCTCACTTTGTTTTATTGTTACCATATTCTGTGTTTAGCATATCTAATTATTTGAATGCATAAAACAACTTTATTAACGTTTAATTTTTACAATAGCTTTATAATTTTTTTTAAATTGTGTTGTGTATTTAAATTTTTCTAGTTTCATTTACATTTTTTTACATTCATTTAATTTATATTTTAATTCATGACTTTATTTAATCAATTTAATTAATTTAATTTAATTAAACTTTATTTTTTGGCAAACAAAGGGGATATTAGTTTAGTTATTTACAGATAATTAGTCCATATCGCCTTTTGATTCAAGTGTACTGACCTACTTTTGATTTAGTCATCCAACCATTCCGTGACATTCCACGTTATACAGTAAGTTCTGTTTTTATGACTGGATTCCACGTTTCCGTCTGTGTTTTCCGCATCGCGGAAATCACAGGGCCCTACTATTGTCTGATGAGTTATTCCTCCATGCTAAATCATACATCTACCTGCTGTGCTTTTCTTAGATAGGCCTCACTTGACCGTATGGAGGTCCTTGCTTGATTCATTCCATTGTTCTTCCGTGCCGTGATTTACAGCCCATTGAATACTCAGAGCAACAATGCAGCTATTCACACGGAGCGTTCAAGGCCACCCAAATCCCATATGGCAGCGAGAGGATGCTGGGAATTTCCTGATCCTTGAATCCTTACCACAAAAATTCGCTCATGTCTTTGGCAGATACTTTTCCCGTGCCGTGTGGTTCTGCTTTCTGTCTTGCGTGGCAGCTCTTCACCAGCTCGTCTCTGATCACAGGAGCTTCGTCAGGTTTGAACCCTCTCCAGTGGCCGGCGCGGTCTCTGCCCCTGCGGTGGTGGTCTTATATTCAAGTCCCTGTGAATAAGGAGGTCTGCTTTGATAACCCGACCTGTTTACCCACCAGTGTCTCCGGGGCAGGGCAGCTTTGATCAGCTCCAAATTAACTGACCAGTAAGGGAAATATTCAACGTCTGTGATCCCAGCTGGATTCTCTCTTCTGCTCCAGGATCTGTTTTTTTTTTTGCAGTGATGTTTTCATCTCTAGCAAATGTTTGCTGTGTTGCATCCCTTTTCAGTTAGTCAGAGAAAGTTTGCAGAAGTTTTCCCTCCCCAGATAAATGTAGCCAGCATATGCTAATTATATGGAAATGGAAGCCCCATGCTAATAAGACAAAGTTATTCATTTCTGGTCACTTTCTGGTGGCTAGAGTAAAGAAATATCATCTGCTTCCACAGAACTCCATAGAAATCATGCTTCATTAAATGTAATTGGATAATGCTTTTGTATACCAATTTAACACATTTTTATAACTGATTTTCCCCTCTCAGAATCAGCACATAAATTGCTTGAAGTCAGCAAATTCTCCCTGGTTCTAGTCCATGAGGGACCATAGTTTGACCCGTTTGCTACGGCCATATCTATTGCTGTGCAGATAAATGCCTAGTGTGCTTATGTATACAGGATTTGGAGTGTTTTTTGTGCCACCCTTATTGTAAAAGGCCCATGTGCCGTTGTGTCCAGACTGTACCATATTTTCCACCTCAACACTGGGGTGATGTTAAGCCCTATCAGAACCTCTTCAACAACAGCGCCCTGATTAATAGCCTCTCACCGCCATGCCATTCATCATCTTTAAAAGGGAGACAGAGAATAAGACGGGAGAGAAAAAGAGGATGGAGGTAAGAAAAGAGGGTACGAGGGGAAAGTGCTTACTTGAGAGACCTTAAATCATCCGTTTTTTTTCTCTCGCTATCTCTTTCTGCCTGTCTTCCTCTCTGTGCTCTCGATATCACACTCCTCCAGCCGTGGTATAATCATTGCAGGTGTGAATGTGGGGGCAGGTGCATTGTTGGCCCGTAGGTGAGCTGGCAGAGGTGAGGATCGCATATGTCCTGTTCCCGGTCGCAGCGGGGGAAAGTTAACCGCATCAAGGTCAGCTTTCGGGCACAGGCTTATTTGTGAGGTTCGCTCTTGATTTCCTTTTTAATGAATCACGCTTGCACGCTCTCACAAATTATAGGCAAATCAAAGGGTCTTTTTCAGAAATCCACCTAAGCCATTTTTCACCGGTTATTGCTCATTTCCGTAGTCGTTATGTGCCGGCCAGCGGACATCAGCAGCGGGAGACCACGGTGATTATGGCACCTACATCTTTTTAAGGAGCACAGATAAGGATGAGGAATGAGCTCTCAGCCGCTTCAGACTCCGGTCTGCTCGGATACCAAATATATAATGCTAAGGCTCCATTACCAGTGCCGTATTTCAGCAGCTGTCGTTATGCTGCCACAGCCAGTCTCTTGAATCATGAATGGGGATGAACACGGGCACAAGTGTGTCCATATTGCACTGCGTGTCGCTGGCAGTGGCGTTGGCTCCCGCTCTGGGTCGCCACTGTGAAAATATTGGCCGAACTCTATCGGACCAGTGTGCGCTTTGGCATGCCATCACAAATGTGCCTCTCCCGTCCTGTTTTCTTCTTCCAGTCCTGGCCTGAGACCCGGTAGGGGCAGCCTGCTAACCTCCGGGGCAGCTGGCCTGCCTGATGGGCTCAATTCATCACACCGGGGCGGGTCTGGAGAGGCCCCTTACTCGGGCCTGTTGTTGACTTTATTGTGATAGCTATTAAATAAACCCTGATGATGGGGGAGTGATAAGAATGCTTTCAAACCGCACCGCAGGGATGTGCATTCCAGACGGAAAACCGGCCACTCAGGAAGGGAAGGGGAGAGCGAGATCCCCGTTACCCCGAAGACGGATGACTTGCCCCAGGCCTGGTCTGAATGGCGGAACGCCCCCTGCAGTGTGGCAGAGAAACATCCAGCCTACAGCGCACACAGGCTTTCATTTGCTCAGCGGGGGCAGACTCTTCACTCACGGTATTAACCCACAGCCAACAGTTGGCATGAGAAAATCAGCTCGGGCCTCCCTGCTGCCTAGCATTAGTGCGGTGGATTCTGTTGCCTTGGGGCCCGCCTGCACCCCAGCTGCTGGAGGAAGGAGCGGGATCGAGCGGAGGCCCCGGGGCCACATGAAAGAGTCCTTCAAAGACTCTTCTCACAGAACAATAGAGGGCAGGCTGCCCTTTCTTTACATTCCTTCATGCTTTTTTATTGGTCTTTGGGTTTTTTTTTCCTTAAGGCCTGGTGTTTGGAGGCATTTCCTGTCAGCAGTGCCCGCTCTACCGTTGTGTGTTTATTTTCTGAGTTTATCTCCTCTTCTGAGTGCCAAGTCCAAAGAAGTGGAGCTGCAGGCGTATGCTGTTTTGTGAGATGGAGACAGCTGGAGGGTAGATTTGAGATTCCCAGGTGAACCCAAATTTATATGGAAGTGAATTACCCATGTAGTCATTCATTACCAATAAACGCAAATATGATCTAGCCTCTTTATGCAGATTTTGGGCTTTGTTATTGCCTTCTCTATTAACACTGAGGTGGAAATTGAAGAGACGATGCTGTCTCTCTTCATCAGTTCTTCCATGTCATTATTAGTTCCTGAAATACTTCCTTCATGTAATCAGAGACAACAGAGGAGCATTTCATTCCTCAGAGATTGTTCTTTCTTAGCTTAATGGTGTTCTGCATTATATTTCTTTGAAGTATCAATTTTTCTTGGATGTTTCTCCTCGAGTTCTCTAGGAGAAATAAAAATAGACACACATGAGTCAGTAGTTGTCACCTAGTAAGAGTATAGAGCTGTGAAATGAAATGTAGAACAGCTCTGATCGTTTGATCTTGTTATGAAGAAAGTTTGAGTTCATATTGAGACTTTTGATTTCAGAATCTTTGCAAATGGCAATTTGAGACGTTGTTGATCTCTTTTGAAACACTTGGTGGCTCCTGTGCGATTGCTTTTTTTTTTTTTTTTTTTTACCAGGAGAAACATCTGAGAAGCAGACTTTAGCATAAACCTTCCTTTGTTTTCATTGCTGTCCATTCTTTTTGAGTAAAATGTCAATTCTGGCCTCTTGCATAGATGAAATGAATCGGCACAAGCAGAGCTGATTGCAGTGCAAACAACAGCTAATGGAAGCAGGTATAAAAGAGACTCATTTCACAACACATAAACAGGCATTTCTCACATCACAGTAATCAGAAGGTCTTTCTCTGGTGCGATTGTTGGGGAAATGTTGGGTTTCACTCTGTGTGGCTCTCAAATGCATGATAAACCTGTTGGTTGGTGGAGAAACCCAGAAGTATGGGTGTTCCCACAGCCTCTGGTCTCCATTATTCTCAGTAATTACATTATCGCCTGTGATATAATTTTTTATTATGTTTTCCTCCCCTCCATTGCTTATTGCTACTATGACCATGCATTTTGTATGTGCAGCACTTGTCGAGCCAGTGATGATGTGGGAATGTAAATGAGGCACGGTGAGAGGCGTGAATTGCCTTTTGAATCCGAGGGAAATGTAATAGAGAGCACGACTAGACAGAACGACTTCACCCCGCAGCAACCTTTAATCCAGGTACCTGTATGTTTCCGTGTGTGGCATTTCAGAGCGGAACAGACAAGCTTTTCAGCATCTGATATTTACCGAAAATGAATTTCCACAAACTCCATTTAATCAAATGCCAGAAAATTAATTGATTTGGATTGTTTTTGCTCACCATCATGGCTCAAAATTGTTTTTTTCTGTATAAGTGGTGCTGATTTTTTTTTTTTCCATTGGCCTATAACTGTGATTGCTTGGATGAAAAATAAGGTTTGCATCCACTTATTTGTAGTCCAAAATTATGATAATGGTCATCCATTGGCAATTGAGAAAGCCCATATTGGTTGACTAGATAAGACTGTTGTGGATTTTTATTTATTTATTTATTGTGGTAATATTAATATTCCTGTGCCACTTCAACATCAGTGTTGAGCCTTTTAAATTTCGATTCAATTCTTGTAAACAGGATGCAGAATTGCAATGAATTTGAATGTAACAAAGTAGAATTAAAACGTATCTGTTCAAAGAAATTCATGTAACTGCAACTTTTAATTTGAAAAACAAAGTTTGTGACAAACTGTAAACTTGTTGACTTGATAAAGCTTTTGAAAAAAAATAAACTATTAGAAAGCTATAAAAAGCCTTGAAGTTCCTTTATATTTGTATTTTTATTTAATTTATTTAATTTTATTTAATGAATTGGCTTTTGTGGATCAGGGTGGAAGCACATCCAAAAATCCCTCTCACTGTCATTCCAGTTTATCTTCTTGTATATTGTGGCCAATTCAATTCAGATTTACAAAGCAAGCATTTGTGAAAGTGATGCTTCACCATTTCCTTTAATTCCCATTTGATTTCAGTCTGACCCAGTTCTCTCTAAACCCTCACCTTGCTCGTTCATATCCATCAAACACACTATCAGAGCATTATCTAGCGTGTAAAGCATCCACACTTGTAAACACAGCCAATCAGCTAGTTTTAATACACCTTCAGGTCTTCTGCTGGAGCAGTGGTGCGCACTGACAGTGCTGTTAATTATCTGTCTAACACCGCAGACAAATGGACCTGAAAGTCCATCGCCGAGACCCCGAATGAATGTCATCCGCTCACCTCTCACTCCAGCGCTTGCTAACTCACTGTAAATGGATTACGCCCACCCGCTCCACCGTTAACCCCTACTCTCTGCGTTCAGTCATTTTGTCTAGTCAGACGTTTAATGTTTCGTGAGGTGCTTGAGGAAGATGTGAGGTGGTGCATTGGATTCCCAATGGGTCACTCTTCACAGATCTTCTCAGCGGTTGTGCCACTTGTGCTCTGAGTGCCGCTTTCTTGAGCTCACGCCTTTAATTTTTCAGTGTTTTGTTCCGTTTGCATAACCTCCCGGTGACCTCACTGTTGTCAGTCTCATAAGGGCCAGTAAAATCCACCCTTTCTCTCTCTCTCTCTCACTCGTCTGTGCTCTTTCTCTTGGTGGATTCAAGAAAATGTCTTTGTCATGAATGTAATTACTGGGTATGGATCTAATTTAAAATGCAACACCGCATAATGTCTCTCACATTGTGGACGAAGCACGGCAGGTCGTGATTTTAGAGAATTACATACTTTGAAAGGTCATGCAGTGTTGTACTTGATCATTTGCTGGATAATATCATCAGTTATTTTTCTGCGCTTTTCTGTTCTGAATGGCGGTTTAGGTGCTGTGCATTTATTTAACTAAAAACAGTAAAACATTATTACAATGTAAACAGCTGTTTTCTACGTGAATATATGCTAAAATGTAATTTATCGCTGTGATTTTTTTATTATATTTTAAATGAACTGTTTACTATGTGAATATGTAGTAAAATGTAATTTATTTCTGTGATCAAACCTGAATTTTCAGCATCATTACTCCAGTCTTCAGTGTCACATGATCTTCAGAAATCATAATAATATGCTGATTTGTTTCTCAAGAAACATTTCTGATTATTATCAATGTTGAAAACAGTTGTGCTGCCCAATATTTTTGTGGAAACCGTGATGCTTATTATTTTTCAGGATTCACAGATGAATAGAAAGTTCAAAAAAACAGCATTTATTTGAAATAGGAATCTTTTGTAACATTATAAATGTCTTTACTGACGCTTTTGATCAGTTGAATGCATCCCTGTTGAATAAAAGTATTAAGTTCATATTTATTATTCTGTATTCTATCATGGTTTCAGTAAAAACTATTTTCAACATTTGTTAATAAAATAAAGGTCTTGCAATGTTGTACATGTTCATTTGCTGGATATTACTCACATCAACAACTTTTCCATCCTGAATGGCTGTTTAAGTTCTTTTAACAAAGGTTAGCCTCATTAAGTCTTTGTGTGCATTGTTAACACACACAGTGTTTGCGCTAAATGTTAATTGAGGTTATCTGTGAAGTCAGTTGTATCCGGAATATTTTACAAATCATCTTCTATTAGCAGTCTTGTCACATGTTTTGATTGCGCGGATCTCATGGGTTTAAATCGATATACAATTAACAGTCTTTCCGTCGCACTAAAACGCGAGCGTGCAGGAATGCGGATGAACGAAGGTAATCGTCTCTGACAGCGCAGACGAAAGCTCACTGGCCCTGAGAATGTATGCGGACAAACCTGACAGAAATTAAACATGTCAAACACGTCCTTTGATTCTCACTAGGAAAGATTACACAGTAATGTTGAGAAGGTGCTGTGCAATACCGCCAATTCATCTGCAATTATTTTGCATCATTTCCTTCCTTCCTATTGAAAAGTAGCGGAGTTGTTTCAGCATAATTAACATGGAGATAAAATCCTGTGGAAGGTTGATATTTCCCGTGATGATTAGCCATAATGTTTACATGAAGCTTCAAGGTGTTTCAGAGCAGCGTCTCTCAGCACCGTCTCTCCATCTATGGTGTGAAGGAGTAAATATGAGAATTTGTTGTGTTGCTAATGGAGAGGCAGCGCATGTGTGTTGCTAATGGAGGGAAAGAGACAGATTATATTTCCTGTAAATGACTCATGTGGCGTCCTCCGTGTGGCAGCTCAGACTGAATGTGCTGCTTTCACCGAATCAGCCGGGAAAATATTCCATCTGACATATTCCCCCTCCCTTCTCTCTCAGATGGGCGGCCATTTAACCTCGCCACCAGGCCTGGTGCAATATTAATGCACTTAAACGTGGATGAGGTGAGAGAGGTCTGTGAAAGACAGGACCCCTGCAGGCATCAACCGCACGCACGTGCAGACACACATACATTACCAGTCAAAGATCTCTCCTGCTCACCAAGACTGCGTTTATTTAATCAAAAATACAGTAAAAATAGTGAAATATTATTATATTTTAAATTAACTGTTTACTATGTGAATATGTAGTAAACTGTAGTTTATTTCTGTGATTTCAAAGCTGAATTTTCAGCATCATTACTCCAGTCTTCAGTGTCACATGATCTTCAGAAATCATAATAATATGCTGATTTGCTGCTCAAGAAACATTTCTTATTATTATCAATGTTGAAAACGGTTGTGCTGCATAATATTTTTGTGGAAATTGTGATGCATTTATTTTTTTCAGGATTAACAGATGAATAGAAAGTTCAAAAGAACAGCATATATTTGAAATAGAAATCTTTTGTAACATTATAAATGTCTTTACTGGTACTTTTGATCAATTTATTGCATCCATGATGCATAAAAGTATTATTGTTTTTTTTTAATCTTACATACCCCAGACTTTTGCACGGTAGTGTATCATGGTTTTCACAAATATGTTTTCAGCATCGATAATAATCAGAAATCAGCAAATCAGCATATTAGAATGATTTCTGAAGGATCATGTGACACTGAAGACTGGACTAAATTATATTGTAAAATTACATTTTACAATATATTCACATAGAAAACTGTTATTTTAAATTATAATAATATTTCACAATTTTTACTGTATTTGTGATCAAATAAATGCAGTCTTGGTGAGAAGAACAGACTATTATTCCAGATGTATTAAAAAAATCGTAATCATGCCGGTAGTGTATGTTTTCACTGGTGATTAGCAATTATGTTTCACGTGTGTGATGTTGTCAGGCGTCTGCCTTTGAACGTTGAGAATGCTTCTTCAGAATTGAAACAGAATCTATCTTAAAGCAGATTAAGGGATAAAGGTGTGTTTATTTGAAAGCCGCAACCCCAGAATTCCCCTTCAAATAGCTGCCTGTGTGCCAGAAGCTCCTGGAACCTGTGCAGAATTTTGATCTGTGGGAAGAGTGACGGGGAGGCGTGCGGAAAGGCCAGCGACCGCGTGTGAGAGTGAATAATGAATAGGAATCCGTTCGGGGGAAGTTGGGGAGAGTGATGGAGGGGATGATAGGCAAAGAAAAAAAGAGTTTTAGCAAGAAAGAGCTTGGCGTAACACTTAAATCCGGCAGGATTACGTGAACTCTGAAACCCAGGGCCTCTGGGATGTGCCCTGCCTCTCCTCACACCCCGCCCACACGGTCACGTGACACGCTAACACAACCAATCAGAGTGTTTCCGTTAAAAATTCTCATCTATCCTGACCTGACCCGTTTGGTTTAGTCATTCACGTCAAAATACTGTACTTCCCAAATCATTTCACAATATAACACGAAATGCAAATGTGCCAAAATGGGGTTTAGTTATTAATTGTGATTTAAAATGTATTATTTATTTTTTTAGTTTGACATTTTAGAAGGTGGTACCTTGCAGTTTCGAGTAGTTAGAGGAGGTGGCAACTCCTTTTTTTTTTTTTTTTTTTTTTTTTGGCTAAATCCATATCAGCAGAAAAAGAAAGGTGAACACATTTGCACAATGTGATGTAATGACCGATACGTCTATCTGATGCATGCAGGGCCTAAAATTAATTTATTAAAATGTATGTGCTTTATTATTTAATTCAAATACCAAATTGGGCAACCACATCTAACTGCAAATTGTATTTATTTATTTATTTATTGAAGTAATAGTTAATATTATAATACTATAACAATCATACAACAATACTGTTGAAATATAAAGTATTTTAATTTAATTTATAATAATAATCAGAATCAGAATGAGCTTTATTGGCTTTATAGGAATTTGTTATAGTGACAGAATTATTATTAATAATAATAATAATAATAATGAAAGTAAAAAAAAAAAAAAATCAATCAGTAAATATCACTATAATAATATTGAACCATAAAGTATTTCATAATTTTAAATAATAATAATAATAATAAAATAATAATATTATTTATTATTATTATTGATAATGAAATTATAACAAATCAATAAATATCACTGTAATTCTATTGAACTGTTGAAATAATAATAATAATATTATAATAATAAACAACAACAAAACAACAACTATTATTATTATTATTATGTATTACATTACATATACTCACCGACACAGATTTTTACTCATGTTTGACGCTTGGCGAGTGTTAATGTTAGGCCCTGAATGAGTGGATACATGCCTACAATTATAACACAGCACAATCTCGCTCCATCTCTCCACCGACGGTGTTGTTCTTGATGGTGTGTGACGTTCGCAGGCGCTGCAGAGCAGGAGCTGTTAGGGTGGGCCGCCGCTCCACACCAGCAGGTCACTTTACATTCACGTCAAAGTCAGCGCGGGGCCCAGAGGGCGTCGACCGCAGGCGCGCTGTGACACGCAGAGCTCTGGTAGGGTGCTGTTATCATGGCCCTATATGAAGTCATCAGTACTGCGTGATTCTATCACTCCAGACCATAAAGCTCACCCGACCCCCCGCCGCCCGCCGCTCCACTTCCATTAGCACCTTCAGGAGCCTCAGCTGTGATTGAAGTGACAAAGATGGCTAATACTGGCCATTAATATTTCATACACGCAGAAAAATCCATGCATGTGCCCGTCATCTTCTGTGCGTGTCGAATATACATTATCATTCAAAATAATGCATCTTTATACAGTGGCAGGCCGGATGTCATAATCCTTTTAAACTCACTGTTTCTTTCCACTTTTAGAGTAAAGAATCTCTGGTATGAACTTCATCTACAATCGAGTTAATCTAAGATCTTCATCTACAATCGAGTTAATCTAAGATTGATTATAAGATCTAATGGCAGCATTTGTGGTGGTATTCTTATATTATATTATATTAGAGCTTGTGAATATATACATTGATATTTTATGTGTAGTATATATAAATTAATATTATATATAAATATATATAAATTAAAGATACATTTTATGTATGTATATACATAATATATTTAAATAAATATTAATTTAAAATAAACAAATATAATCATATTCATAAAATAAAAGTGAATATCATGATGCACTTTTAGTGGAAGTAAATGGTAATGCAATACACTTTAAAATTAAGGCTGCAGCTAACAATTTTATTTATAATTTATAATTTTATTTAGAATATTTGATTATTTTATTTTATTTATAAAATATATAGTTTTATTATATTTGAAGGCAAATTTAATTTCAAAATTTAATAAACATGTTATTCCACATCCTGCTGCAGTTACTCTTCTTATAAGATATCTTTACTTGTAGAAAATAAAATTTAAAATGTTTGAAGTCTACATTTATCATGAACAAAATATATTTTATCACCCTGGATATTTTAGTCAAATTTATTGCATCACTTTTCTCACTGCCAAATTGAATTTTCAGAAAGAATTCATGATTCAACAAAAACACATTTGTGCTTTTTGTAACCCTGGAAGAGCAGAAAGACATGATTTATTATCTGTGGTGATCAACATTATAAAACAAATGCTGTTTTGAATATGGAACATTCCTTTAAAGACAGCCAGATCTGAAGTCATGGAAAGTCCAAGAAAAGCTCAACCGCCGTTTGCTTTTGTGTGCTTTTCTTGTGGCTGCGTGAGGCCGGGTTTGTAATTCTTTAAATGTCCCGTCTGTGAAGTAATTGTACGCTGTCTCCGGTGATTGGTAGCTGTGTGAGAGAGTCCAGAGCAGCAGATCCGTCGTATCATTACCGCCGTCCTGAAGAGCCCTTACCCTGCAGATTAGACTAAAGAAGGGAGAGTCTTGGGGTGAAAAGGGCTGTTGCCTCTGTTTATTTTGGCCTGCCTATTATCTCATGAATCATTTATTGTCAGAGCGCAAATGCGAGCTGGTAAGATGCTGTTTGAGCCCTACATGCTGGCAGGGTTAAGTGGCCGACCATCTAACGGCCCTCAGAAGGGAGAGGAGGAACCATTAGGCAAAGCCGCCCGAGGAAAAGAGCCACCAGCTGCCAGACAGATGACAGTGCCACACGCACAGGTGGGCACACTCAATGAGATGTCTGTTAACCCAGACGCCGCTAATGCGAATCTCTTCTGAGATTTCAGTATCTGCAGGAGAGATGATACACCTCTCTCATTGTTATTGTGTTCGGCCCAAACAAACAGAGTGCAATTCCATTTGTTTCCACTAGTTGCACACTTCACCTTTACGACATGTTTGTCCAATTGGTTGCCTTAAGTAAAAGCATTTGTAAAATCAAATACAGCTAGAAATGCTGAAACTCTATACGTTTTAATAGCATATTTCCAATTAGTAATATAATGGTATCGTAATGTGTTTAGCTTGTCCGTGGTAATGTGTTCCAGTTATTGTTAACTAAAATTATTAAAGATAGTTGTTCATTTAAATAAAAAAAAAAAAAAAAAAAAAAAAAAAAAATATATATATATATATATATATATATATATATATATATATAATATATATATATATATATATATATATATATATATATATATATATATATATATATATATATATATATATATATATATATATATATATATATATATATTCGATGACAAACTGAAAAGGAAAATAACTTGACAATTAAGAATTTAGAAATTTTGCCTTGTCAATAAGTTGAAGTTGCAAAATAACCTAAAATAAAATTAATAGAAAAAAATAAAATAATATTAATATAATAAAGCTATAATAAATAAAATAAAAATTACAAATGCAGATATCAAACGTACAAAATTTAATCTAAAGTGTAAACTAAAATTATGAAAAAATAGCGAATTAAAATATTAATAAAAAATATAATAATACACAAATAATACTAAAATAACACTGGCAAACTGTTTTCTTTTTTGCAGTTCTTTTAAGTGATGTAATTGCGATACTATTACACTTTTTATTAATATTTTGAATCATTTTATTTTTTTATATTTTCCATTTTATTTTAATTTTAGTTAATTTTAGTAATTTTGTTGTGTATTTTTGTCATTTTTGTAGTTTTTGTTATATATGTCTTAATAGTTTCTTACATGTTTTATTTCTGTTTGTTAATTCAGTACTTTAAGTTAAAGTAAATTAAAATAAGAAATGTTGCAATGGTAACTACCTGAAATTTATATCTTTTTTTTATTGCAGTTAACGTATATTTTATTTCAATTAACAAAAATGTTTTTTTTATGGTTTTAGTTTCTGTTTTTAGTTAACTATAATAATCCTGCTTTTAAGTACGTAATTATGCTAAATTCTTGAACACTGCAGTATTACCATGGTTCTAGTCCCAAAAACATGATTTTACCATGGTATTTTGTTGTTAGCGAATCCAGAAGTAAATTGTTCACGTAACAGTCTGTAGGAGTTTTTTGGGGTGCAGCGATTGAATTCGAGTAAATATTTTTCTGCATCACATCAGAGAACTCTGCGCCTGATGCCTCCAGAACGCCTTTTCTTTCTTTGCATGTCAGTAATAATTTTCTGAGAGTTCATCATGCGTAGGTTGGTACATAAGCCACGGCGTGAAGTGACACGGCGGCGCGTTTGACTGACAGCATGCTGATGAAGCCGGCGGCGAGAGAGCGGCAGAGCAGATCATCAAGCCGATATCAAAATAAGCATTATGAAAAATACAAGCCGTTTTCCTGCCATGCATCATTAAAAGCAGACTCTGTGCCTCTGTAATCATATTAATTCCTTAACAGCTTTATTTAATGACATAGTAGGTTGCTATTAGCATAATATGGAAATCCTGGTCGTTACGAATCACGGTAATTTATGAACGAAAGCAAGAGAGCGGCTGGTTGATCCAGTATTGAGAGATGTTCTCGGCAGAGCTGATTATCAATAGGGAATTGCAAATGTATGGAAGCAGCCCGTCTGGAAGAAAGCGAGCGAACGGAAACCTGAGACGCCGTACAGTTCCTCCGTACATCTTCAGAAGTCTGCCGACTGCATGCTGTACATGGTGTCTAAATAACTAATTACAGTCAGCAGTAATTTCCAGCGGCGGTAAGTGACTGGGATGGTGATCGGCCGAACCAGCACGCCTCCGCTTTCATGTGCTGCTCTTCTGGAGACATCTCGCCTCTCTCCTCCACTTCCATCTCCATCTCTCTCTCGCTCCTCCAGCCTTTTCATTAGTTCAATCTGTGCCTCGCGCCCCGCTGAGTAAAAAGAGCTGGTTTTCTACCAAACAAAAAGAAAAGGGCAAGAATGTGAAACCCAAGAGGCTTCAGGAAGGGAGTCCAGTGAGGTTTGCAGGTGTCCGTCCTCGTGTTTTCTCCAACAGATGGCCTATTTGTGCACGTCTCAAGAGTGTCCAAGATGCTGTGAATCCCTGCTGGAAGAGCAGTAGTTCATACTGCTTTAGTTCAAGTCAAAGTCAGGTTTATTGTCACTTTGCTGGTGGCTATAGGTGCTGTTTTAAAGATTCTGTTTATTGATTCATTTTTCATTCTATTGTTAATTTGTTCGTTTATTCATTCTACTGTTCATTAGTTTGATGGTTTATGGTAGTATTCATTCATTTATTCATTCTTTTGTTCACTTGCTCATTCTTTCTCTCTTTCTTTCTTTATTCTATTGTTCATTTGTTCGTACATTCATTCTCTTTTTCGTTCGTTCATCCATTCATTCATTCTATTGTTTGTTAGTTCACTGGCTTATTTTATTGTTTATTTGTTCATTCATTCATTCTATTGTTCGTTCATTCATTCATTCTGTTGTTTGTTAGTTCTTTGGCTTATTCTATTGTTCATTTGTTTGTTCATTCATTCTCTTGCTCATTCTGTTCATTCATGTATTCTGTTTGTTCATTTGCTCAGTTGGTTTGTTTAGTTGTATTCATTGTATTGTTCACTTGTTCATTGATTCTGTTGTACGTTCCTTTATGATTTAGTTGGTCAAAGTCAGGTTTTTAGGTTTTGTTCATTCACTCATTCTGTTGTTTCTTTGTTCATTCATTCCATTTTTCAGTTGTTCATCGGTTCGTACAGTTGTTTGTTTGTGTATTCATTCATTCACTCTTTCTTTTGTTCAGACAGGTTTAATTAGTCAAAGCCACTTTGTCACTTTTAACACTGGTGGCGATAGGTAGCCTACTGTTTCAAAAATATGGGTTGCTAGTTTGTTAATTGTTTTGCTCTATTAGTTCATTGCCATTGATTGATTGATTGATTCATTCTATTTCTCATTCATTCGTTCCTTTGTTCGTTCAGTTATGCATTCAGAAGTGACCTGCCAACCAGAATGGGGTCTGAAAACTCTTTTGTTGCCTCCTGCTGCTCGTTATCGAAATGCATTGGAAATGCCCCGGCCGCCTCTTTCCGGCTGTCTCCTCTCGTCTATGAACTTGTTCGTTTGAAGCAGAGATAAGTAATGTGGTTCTCCGAGCTGCAGCTCCATTTTTGCTTCATTTATGATCAATAATAAGTACTCTGAGGGAAGAGCGAGCTGCGCGAGTGTTGGTGATTTATTGATTTCTGTGGGGCCGTACCGCATGCATGCTAATGAGCGACGTGATGCATTGCAAAGCTGTGAACTCAGGAGTGTTTTCAAATGATTGTAACACAGCCATCGACCCGTCCACCTCCACTGTCTTTTTATGTGGTTTTGGTGTTAAAAGCCACATCGGAATTACGCTCATCTGTGAAACGTGGCTTTCGCGCTCCCTCTGGCAGAAGTTTTTATTTGTTTGTCATTGTTCGGCCGTGTTTTTGGCTCACCGGAGCTGAAGTTTGTAGATGAATGTTGTTTGTGGCTTACAGTGACAGCAGCAGCCAGATCAGCTAATGTTGAGCGCTGAACGTTTCTCTTGGCTTCATCAGAAGCGAGCAGCTCAGAGGAAAATGTTATTGCTCGGAGGTTGCTCTTTTATGAGGCTAAATAGGCTTCTCTATTACTTTTTGGCTTTAAGTAGATACCTTGTTTCCATTTTTATTTCTCTTAAGGAGAAACATCTGAGAGTTTGTTGACTGAAAATGAGTTATTGTTGTCAGAGTAAGTTTAATGTGGAGAGAAGCTCAGATCTTTTGATTTTGGGTGAATTTGATGAGAAATAGGTAGTATTTCAAAGACATTGTTAATTTCTTCTTTTCTTCATTAATTTGTTCAATTGTTTATTCATTCTGTTTGTTCCTTCATTGATTTAGTCATTCTATTTTTATTTGTCTCTTGTTCGTTCATCTGTTTATTCTTTCTATTGTTCGTTCGTTCAGTGATTCTGTTGTTTATTCATTCTGTTGTTTGTTCATTTGTTCAGTAGTTCAATTATTTGTTCGTTCATTCACTCATTTTTTGTTTGTTCATTTATTCTATTGTTTGTTTGTTCAGTGGTTTGTTCACTCTGTTATTCATTTGTTTATACATTCTATTGTTCATTCATTCATTCTGTTATGTTTGAGAAATGTTTGCGTGTATATTGAGTGTATTTTGCCGTAATGGTAAGATCTCAGCACAGGTTGAGACAAGCTCTCTTCTGAAACCCTAGAGGAGAAGTTGTCTGAGAAACATCTGAGGAGCATTTATTCTAGATATTGTGATATTACACTGCTCTTGTGTTGTTTGTAACAGTAGTGAATGAAAGCCTCTGTTCGGTGAAATCCGTGCTGTGATTCCTGCTTTACTGGATCTCTGGATGTGGTGAGCCGGTCCGAGCGGGAGGTTATGACAGATTCAGGAATGTATTCATCAGTTCTGCTTTAACTTTTATAGCCGCCGCGGGCCGTACATCTGTGCCTTGATCTTACAACAAACCTGTCAGTTCACATCGCCACGAGTGCTAAATCAATATCCATTTCAAACTAGCCAAAATCATTTCTGGCTTGGACTTTAAAAAGAGAAACTATGACATATTGGCATTATATAGTGTTTTTAGGCCCTATTTCAGAGAATGTTATTTGTTGAATGGACATTATTGCTTGCATTTACAGATGCAATACTTGAAAAAAATGTTGTGTGTGTGTATAGTGTATATAGGGGAGCGAGATTGGCATAGGACCACGAGACGGGATTCTAACTCGGGTCGCCGCAGTTGTGCTGTATGCCGGTGCACTAACCACGAGGCTATTGGCACCGACATGAATGTAGTAGTAGTATTATTATTATTATTATTATTATTAATAATAATAATAATAACAACAATAGTAAAAAAAACAAGAAATAATATGATGATAATAAGAATATATTATTCATATAATAATTTATTATTAATATGTAATGTATTATTAATACAAATAGTACAAATATTATTATTTTATTATTATTAAATGTTATGTTTTCTGTTATTTCTTACTATTTGTATTAATAACAATAATAATTAATGCATTTTATTACATATTAATAACAATACATTATTATTATAATTAAATATATATCTATTATTTATTATTATTATTATTGTCGTCACTATTTCTTATGAATTATTTTATTTTTTCTATTTCAGTTTATATATTTATTGTTAATATGTAATAAAATGTATTAATTATTATTGTTATTAATACAAATAGTATTTTTTTTAAAGTAATAATAAAAACAGGAAACCAAATTATTTATCATAATTTGTATTATATAATTCTCATTCATGGGCTCAGCAGACTAGAAAGTGTTTTATTTGAGTATCAATATCGTCTCGTGTGTCTTCTGAAATTCTTTAGAAGAAATACAAATTAAACATTTAACATGTTAAGAATATAGAACTATAAAATGAATATGGATAGCAGCTCAGATCATTTGATGAGAAATGCTTGAGTTCATATTGATATAAAGTCTTTAGACTCAAAAGAACAATCAGTAAAAAACGTCTCTGTTTAATCTAACTTCTGTGTAGGAGAAACAGTTGAGATATAAATGAACTGGTCTCCGGCGGGTCAGTTTACAGCTTGTGTTTCGAGTCCTATCGGCCGTTTCTCGACTGATCTCTGAGGTGCTCTGTCAGCAAACCCAAAACAGCCCTTCCTGAGCTGCGTCTGTCCCGTAAGAAAACTGTGAATACCGGGGGGAAGCGGCTTGACAGGCAGAGACGTGTACTAATTAACTAACTTAAACAAACCTGACAAGAGGAAGGAGAAAGCTTTCAGTGCCCTCTTTTAAAAAGCCATTACCAGGAAATGGGCAGAAGAATGAGCGTGTGTGTGTGTGTGTGTGTGTGTGTGTGTGTTTACTTAGCTGTAGGTTGGGGACAAATTTGGTCCCAAAAGTGAGCAAAATCTGGAAAAAAAATGAAGTAATTTTAATTTGTGCCCCAAAAAAGCTCAATACAATAGTCAATATAATTGTCTTTGTATGAAAAGTCAATGGTAGGCCCTCGTTTAGATGGTTAGAGAAGCGTGTGTTTGTGTGTGGGTTCGCCGCGGGGCTGTTGCCTCCTCTGTTCTCTCAGATAGAGTGCTTTAGGAGGTGAAGAGGGAGATTATGGATCATTTGGGGGTGGAGATCTGTCAGAAACAAGGGCTTTGTGAGCAATCCCAGACTTTTGACAAGATGACCTTTCATCCCAGTAAACAGAAGCCCAATTTAGATGTTTATCATTCCAGGAATGTCAGGAAAAACTCACTGAGGAGTTTGGTGGACGTGCAGCAGTGCGTTTGTGTCCCGGAGGATAAAGATGTGTTTCTGTAGCGTCTCATTTAAATCTGACACGCAGATGTCTTCATTACATTCTCGATGAATCACTCGAGTTCTTCACACCCTTTTGAATTTCTCTCTCGGTTTCTTCACATCGTTACAAAGGAGGACAGAACGTGAAAATGTATGGAGGAGAAGTCAGATGTTCTGTTCTGTCTGGTGAGATGTGAATCCTCTCTAGAGAAAATGACATGAAATGAAGGTTGTTGATAGTAATATTGTTAACGCAGCGACTATAAAGACCGTCCTGGTGCCCTTGAAATCTACATAGGTTTCCATCAAATCCATTTTCCCATGTGAGGACTTCAGCAAACCAGATCAATATTTATTTTGTTGATGCAGTATCATTCATGTAGTGTCTGCATGCAAATGATTGGATTCTCAGCATTTTATTTAGTGTTTCAATTATTTAGATAAAATTAAATATTTTTAAAAAGAAGGAATATATTTAATATTATACATTGTTTATATTTAAAGTTTTTATGTATTCTTATATTAATTTGTTTAAATTTTTATATATATATCTCATTGTACTCTTTAATGTATTTTAAATATTAAAAATATAAATATAATTTATAATATTAATTTAATTATTGTGTATATAACATTTGTAATTGTAAAAAAAAACTGCATATATAAAATAAGAATACTATTAAATCATTTTTATGGTATAATATAAAAATTATATAATAGTATTCATATTTTTGTAATATTTAAAATTACATACAAATTATATAGATAGATAGATATAGATAGATAGATAGATAGATAGATAGATAGATAAATAACTAATAATTAAATAAAATCTCATTGGCTGACAGCTAGAAATATAAGCAAATTTAATAATATCAGTGACATGTATCAGCCCATCTATGGCCATTTGTGAGATACAGTGGTTTTATTAAAATAATGGTTTTACTCTTAAACTCAGCATGGATATATATTTCAAGCTGCCAGCCATCGAGTGAGTCTTTTGCTAAAACAGACACCACTGCCTTTCTTACTCTGTCATCTTCTTTTATTAAGATGACAGACCTCTCTCTTGTTCTCCTTTTTCTTTCTGAGATTTGAGGAGCTGGAAATAGAAACGGATGGAGAGCGGCGACCCAACACTCTTCAAAGGGAAGAGGTCCCGCGCCGAGCACAAGCGCTTACACATATTGTAATTAGAGGAAAGGCCATTATCTTGTAAAGATGTTTTCCTTCACAGACCAGAAGAACATTTGCCTTGAGGATTTTCTGTGGTAACTTAATAATAGAGGCGTTCAGGTTCATTAGCGGCTGTGCTTCTGAAGGGCCCGGTTCAGTAATAGGAAAAGTCTTCTCCAATCCGGCCGCTCGTTTGAACACAGGCCGTCATCGGCAGGCACGCTTTTCAAACCCAGATTAAGCTTTCTAATGAATTTCCAGTGCTGTACAGTTAAGCTGCAGCCAGAATGCAAAAAAATTCAATCAGAGCGAATTTATCTCCTATGATGTCGTTGTTTCTGCCTCCTGCTCGTGAAATTAACACATTTATTAAACCAATGAATTGAGACGTCTCCTATTAATTGGCAAAAGTGCTGAAAGCTCTGTTGGTAAAACGGACCGCCGAGGCTGCAAATGAAACTAAAGCCGTTAATTAGCAGATGAAATCGTCCACTCGTCTGAAGCTCCATCACCAGCGTCGCATCCAGAGATTAATAGGTGGAGCTCTTAAAAAAATGAAATAGCGGTGTTTTGCAGAAACAGCTGGTGAGAGCCAGCAGCGCTGAAAGGGTCATCGCAGGGGCCCGATTAATGAGTGCGGGGCCATCGCTTCTGTCTTCTGATGCGTGTTTCTCCACGGCGCGTCCCGCTCCGGACGCTGGGCCTGACAGAGCGGGACAGTTCAAAGACAGACGCTCTAGAAGCCACATGGTGCATCCGTGTCTTATTTTACTGTCATTTAATATACTATTGTAGTTCTCAGTCATATCTTTAGTTGATTTCATTTTTTCCATTTTCTAATTTGAGTAAAAAAAAAAAAAAGAGTTTTAGTAATTTTATTGTTTTTGTAATTTTTTTTTATATGCCTATTATTTATTTATTTATTTATTTATTTATTATAGTTATTTTAGTACTTCAGCTTTTAAATTGGCCTTGGAAACTAACTGACCCCCCCCCCCCACTAATAACAGAAACACTTAAAAAAAAAAAAATGTAAACATTTTTTTTATTGGTTTTAGTTGTAGTTTTAATACTTTTGACAAGTTGAAATGCTGCCTTGGCAACTAACTGAAATAAAATAAACATTAAAAAATGTTAATGTTAAAGTTAATGTTTATTTTATTTCAAATAACGAAAAAAGTTTTTGTTTTATTTATTTTAGTGCTTTAGCATAAACAAAATGACAATTAAATGTGTTGCCTTGGCAACTAACTGAAATAAAATAAGTTTTTAAAAATATTTAGTTAATTGTTTACACGCTTATTTCAAATAAATTGTTTTATTGTTTTAAATTGTTTTAAATTGTTTTAGTTTTAGTTATTGCAGTACTTTAAATGAAAATTAGAAAATGCTTGCATTTGCAACTAAAAAGAAAAGCCTTAAAGTTAACATTTATGTCAAATAACAATGTTTTTTTTTTACCGTTTTAGTTATTTTGAGCACTTCAACTTTAACTACATGAATTTGAAATATTGCCCTGGCAACTAACAGAAATAAAATAAAATGTAAAAAGTTTTTACTTCTGAAGTTGAAGTTTATTTTAAATATGGAAAATGTTTTAATGGTTTTAGTTAACAGTGATAACTCTGGTGGTTTGGGTCTGTCGGGTCAGTAGGGCTCCTGTAGACGGGTGTAAAGAGGTGCTAATGAGAGAAACGTCCCGGTCGACGACTGACAGGCCCTGAGATGAGGCCCGTCTGCAGGCCTGAGTGAGTGCAAACATGACCGGACCCCGGGGACACGTGGCTTTCATTACTCGAACCTGGAGCACAGGAAACAGAGCAGGAGGTGAGGCTGATCTAAAATGGGCTGCGCTTGTCAACAAATTGATAACCTGCCCGGAGGCATCAGCAAGCAGTTCGGAGACCTTTATCCAACTCACATACGCAGATTGTTGTTTTGGTCTCCTCCCAAAAGCGGACAGTAGAAGCCGAGAGAACGACGCTTCATTTCCTGCTCTGACATCCTGCAGGAGCCTGCTTTCCCCTCACGCTCCTTGGCCGCGATCCGACTGCATCTGGTGCCCCAGTTGGACGTTTCGGTGGCTGCGTCGGTCATTGTGAGCGCGCTCATTACAGCGTCTCCTCCTGCGCTCAGAACAGCGTCTCCTGGGCTCCTCTCTCCCAACCGCTCGGCCCGACTAATGGAGCCACTTACCAGCCCTTTAACCCTTAACTGCGCTGGTTAACCCCTCACAGATGCAGGCCTGCTCCTCAGCCCTGGGCTGTGGGGAAAATCCAGTATGTGGAAGTAAAAATGAATAATAATGCAATATAAAACATAAAAACATGATTGGTAGATTCAGGAGTTGTTCACACAGAATGTGGTTTTGAGCTGATTTGCGTTGTTTTATTATGTAAACATGCACTGTGTGGATGTGTTGGACCACTGTGCTCAAGTCTTTTGCAGTGTCTTGTGCATGGCGTGCAATTCAAGATAAAATAAGTTTTAAAGAGGTTTTAAAAAACATCTCACAATTGTAACGGCAAAAACACATTTTATGTAGCAGTTTTTTTTGTTCGTAACTAAAACTAAAACCAAAATTTGCTATTGTTATTGAAATAATAAAATAAAATTATAAATATTAGATGTAAAACATAAAATGAAAAAACTTAAATGGCAAATAACTAAATTTATTATAAAAGATAAATTATAAATAAATTAAATATATTAAATATAGTATATAATATTATTATTATTATTATTATTATTATTATAATTATTATATATAATGTTTATTAAATTAAATATATTATAAATTAAACTAAAGTTAAGATTAAAGTACTGAAATTAATACATCTGAAATAAAATAAATCTAAATAGAAAAAAAAATGAATAAAAATGTAAATAAATAAAATGAAAGCTGAAATAAAACTGAAATAAAGTATAAATATCAGGTGGAAAAGCAATTAACTGAGATAAACTGAAATAAGCTGAAGCAAAAAAATTAAAACCGAACTAAAATAAAAAAAAATAAACCTAAGTAACATAAAATATAACAAAAATGACAAAAAGCACATAATAAAATTGAAAAATAAAAAAATAAACTAAAAACTGAAATCAAAATCTAAATTAATTCTAAATGTCAAATAAAATAAATTAATTCTAAAGACAAAAAAACATTGTAACATTTACTAAAACTTAAACGAAAACTGAAGATTCAAACTCTGAAAGATTCAAAATATTAATAAATGCCATAATAGCATACAAATAATCCTAAAATAACATGTTTGACATGCCAGATTTAATTTCACAAGACTGTGATGGGGTTGGTTCAGTGTTATGTGCCTAAATTCAATTTCTTATGACCTAAGATAAGAAATGACCAAAAAAAGAGACGAGACAATCGAATGGACCGTATGTCTCAAGTGCATTTTCATTCAGTAAAATATGAATCCAGTGAGGAGAGTTTCTATAAAATATTGGTTCATAAAGTTCTTGTGATCATTGTAATTTAATGTTTATAGGACGTTGTGTTGCACGGAGAACATTTTCTGGTGTTTTTGTGAGATGCATGATTGGAGGAATCATTGGTGTTTAATACTTAGTGTTAGAGGTTTGATAACTAGTAATACATCTCTGATGAAGACCGTATTTCTCTAGTTATCCGGTAGCATGAGAGGAATCTGTGTTCTCCTCTGAAGAGCAGGAATTAGCGCTGATTGTCTCTTGGCTCGCGTCTATGACAGATGATAATAATAAGCCGTTGTTTTACTGAATGACTGGACATAAACTGCTGTGTGAAAGAATCGATAAGCATCGCCGCAGATATGAACAATAAGCAGGCGTGTTTATCGCCAGCAGATCAGCATCGTGCGTTAACTCATTCTGGAGGATGCGAATATTGACAGCAAGCATTTTATATGCCCTATTGACTCGATTGGCTGATTAAAACTAATTTTATTTCTCAGATGAAACCGCACGCTTGGCAGAGCTTACACGAGCGATATGCATTTGACATGGAGATAAGCTTGAGAATGTGTGTTCAATGCAACTCTGTATATAAACGACTGGCTGCCGCGTTATCTGTCTGAAATAGCCACGATAAATTCATGTTTATCTGCCGTCTGCTGAGAGCTGACTCAGTTTCCCTCTCTCGCATGGGAAATACATTTCTTCTCAACAATTAAGCATGTTGAACGTCTGCTGCGTGTTTGCCAGCTGCTAAATTAAGATGTATAAATCTCACAAATCAAAACAAATACAGGCAGCGACGTTTGACACTAATTAAAGCCGGGTCGCGACGCAACATGTGCCACGAGACGCGAGGACTGATATACGACTTCTCCATGTTTTGAATTCGGCGTTGACCCGTGTTTTACCCTGACGTGTCACGTCGAGCATTAATAATGAGGATTTACCGCTGACCGCTGCTTCAGGATGCAGGACACACACAGCAGAAACGCTGGAAACACATGAAGCAACGTCTATTTCTTCTTATCGCGAGCTCTCGGCTCAGCTTGCCAAGAAACTGGACTCATTACTGGGAATCACAGCTCCGTAGAGTGTTTGAAGAGCTGCTTTAATGACAAACAAAAGAAAAAGCCCTTTCTCTGATTGAAAACGCCTACTCAGTTGAACTGTGTTGATGCTGACGTTTTATTTGCGAGGAGTTTTGTAATTAAAACGCTTCTGATAGAAATGTTTCGGCACGCCAGTTTGGTTTCAATCAGCAATTCTGCCTACTTGTAATGTGTAATGAAAGTATTTTTATTTATTATGCAAATGCAAACATGATCCAGGGCATAGAAATGATCTGTAGAGTATAGGGTAAGCAATATATCACTTTTAAACTTTGCTCATGAATATTATTTTCGTATTGCGACGTAAATGTCATGAGCCATATTTTTGGGAGAAGACTAAATTCGCTAAACCTGCTCTCCAATCTTTCTCCTTTTCATTTAGTTTGTTTTTTTATATTAAATTTTACGTTTGTTATTAATTATATAATTAATTTTATATATTATAATATATGAAAGTAAATAGTAAATATAAATAAATACATTTAAGTTGATGTTCTTTATTTTAATATTTTTATTTATTTAATTGCGTTTCAATAAATGTTAGTTTTTTAATAGTTTTTAATATTTTGAATTACATTTTATTAGTTTTAAAGTCTTAATTTTGTGTGTTGTCATTTTGTTATTTTATTAGTTTTTAAATATTGTAATAAAAATATATATTTGTAAAAAATAAAATTCATAATGTAAATGTAAAATTCTATTAAATAAAACACACCACTTACACAAATTGTAAACACTGTGAACATGTAAATCATTTTAATTTAATAGTATTCAGAACAAAACACGAATGAAAAATTATAAAACAAAAATAAATTATAGTAGCATTCATTATAAGCAACGTTTAATATAAATAGCAAGCTTAAAAAAAATTGAATTAAAAAAGAAGAGCAAACTGAAACTAAAGGAGTGTGGAAAATTGGATATAAAAATAAACTTGTGTTTACATACCTATATTTATTCAGTATGAATCCAAATTTGCGCATGTTTTGCTTGCTTGAACATTAATTGTGTTATATAAGTCGCAGCATGTTTCAGGTGATAAAATCTGATCCTGCCACTGAATCTATAATCTCTGCATTGTCTTGATAACGTTCATGTGAGTTAGTATGTGTTTTTAGAGCGCTAGACGTAAACACTAATGATGATCAATGTGTGACTGATGCATCCGTGACCTCTTCACCTGCATTAGCTTCGACCTGGAAGCGCTTCTCTTCACTCATTTTATTGCTCTCATTTTTATTGGAATGATTATTTACAGGAAAACATAATAACAGTATACAGGCTTTACTGAGTCACTGTCAGGTGTGGCAGATCTGAATCCAGCCTGGGAAAATGTCTTGTTTTCTGGATTCATAGTTTTCATGCCACACAACTAAAACAAGCAATATTAAAAGACTAAATTCAGTACATGATGCACAGTATATACCAGCGATATGAACATGACACACGAGTTTCACGTTAAAGGTTTTCCACGGGAAGCTGCTATAAAGAAGATGCTTAATGTAGCTTAATGCACTGACTTTAATTTTAGTAAAATTTTTTTTTTTTTTTTTTTTTATATAGTATTTAATGTTTTTATATATTAGTTTTTATATATTGCCTTGCTGAACTAGCTGAAATAAATACATTTAAGTTAGTTGTTTTTATATTTATTTTTTTTAAAAATCAGATTTTATTTATATTTTTATGTTTAAGTTCATTCCAGTGAGTGTTTGTTTATAAAAGTTTTTGTTAATTTTTTATATTTTTTTAATTTTCTTTTCTTTTCTTTTTGAACTAATTTCATTTTAAAACAATTTTGTTGTATTTTTGTCATTTTATTGGTTATGAATATAATAAATATTTTATATATAATCTAATATAATAAAATGTATATTGAATTAGATTTTTAAATATCACTTCTAATGTCACTTTCTTACGTTAAGTGTTTTGAATGTCCCTCTGTTTTTAGTAATTGAAATACTGCGGCAGGTGCTGTATATGGATCACAAGAGACCAAAACTTCACAGATCTTTATTTTTCTTCCTTTGAGAGGTGATCTTGAAACGTGGCTTGTGCTAATGCAGTTTATGAACCCTCCAGGTCTCTGTGTCAGTCTGAAAACTATTGAGTCCTACATATAAACCACCTCATCCAATGGCGTGAGTCTGGGGGCGGGGCTTCCTTTTTGTTTCGACCAATGGCAGACTGGGAAAGCATTTCAAAACTTGACGACTTGGTAGAAATGGCGCAGAAATGAAGATCTTCAGTTTTAAAGATGATTGAGATTTTTTTTTTTCATAATTGATATGTCGCGCTCATGATTTGGAGACAGTGTTTGCTGAACCGTGATGAAGAACAACCACAGCAAAAAGACTTAATTATCTAGAGATGATGAGAAAATGAGATGAGATCAGAAATGTGCTTGTTTTTTTGGGATGACACTCGTCTGATCTGCCAGTGCATCTGGACGGCCCGGCCCACAGATAAGGGGATTTTGGCAGGTTTGGCGTATATCGGCGGCCCGCGTGTGTCGAGCTGTGAGGAGACAGGGAAGCTCGCTGACCCGTGCCCGAGTTCAATTAGCATTTGCAAATTACACCTGCTCTCCTCGAGCTGAGCGCCGCTGCGGCCCGTCGCCGTCGGCCATGGCAGGAGGGGAAGATGTTGTCGGTGTTATTGCATGGCTGTATGAAATATTAACGCCACAGAGCCAGCTCTCCGAGTCCCTGTACTCATCAAAAATAGAGCAGTAAGAGAAAGCGGGGGGAAGAAGAGCTAGGGGCGTCGCCGCACCGCCCCGTCTGTAATGACTTTAACCTTTGCCCTCGCCCCGTCTCTATATAACACGACCCGAGCGCCGATCTTCAGGAGGAAAACAGCCTCGTCTTGAAGGAGCCGTCTCCACAGGGTCCGAGAGCGCTGAGATGGTGCTGTTTTAGTATCTTTGCTGTAGAGGTTTTCTTCATGTTTTGAATTGACTAAAATGAAGGCGAAAACAGATTTTTTTTGTTTATTTTGTTGTTTTTGTCATTTCTGTTTTTTTTTTAAAGTGTTTTGCTTTATTTAGTTTTAGTACCTCAATTTAAAACATAATTTATTACAAGACATTTATAACATTTCTCATTTTCATTTAGTTAGTGTTTTTTATTTATTTATTTTTATTTATTTATTTTAATTTCAATTAACATATTTGTTGTTGTTCTTCCAAATATTTTTTGTTAAGATTTTAAATTAAGTTTTATTTTTATGTTTTCTGTTAACACTTTAATTTTAATGTTTTGGTAATCGTGTTGTCTTTTCTAATTTTAAAAAAAAAATAGTTTTACTTGTTTTATTTATTTTATTTTTAGGTTTGATTTTATTTATAATTTAATTATATAGTTTTAGTTATTTTAGTACTTCAAATTCAGCTTATTTTTTTCTAATTTTCATTTAGTTAAAGTTTTTTAATAATAATTATATATGTATATGTATATGTATATGTGTATATATATATATATATATATATATATATATATATATATATATATATATATATATATATATATATATGTATACATGTATATATATGTATATATGTATATATATATATATATATATATATATATATATATATATATGTATATATATATGTATATATGTGTGTATATATATATATATATATATATATATATATGTATATATACATATATATATATATACATATATATATATATACATATATATATATATATATATATATATATATACAATTTTTATATTATTCTCACACACACACACACACACACACACACAGATATATATATATATATATATATATTAAACTGTTCTATTAATTTTTAATTTTAGTTGATTTTATTAATATCTTGAATTATATGTTATTAGTTTTAGTAACTTTGTCTTTTTTTAGAATATAATATTATAATCATAATATTTGTAATAAATATTTTAAATGTATGTATCTATATATTATTTATTCATTCAAATTTTATTATATATATTTTTTATCTTTGATTTAATTTAAAAGTTTATTTGATTTCAAGTAAAAAATGGTTTTAGTTATTGAGGAAATAACCCTGGGTTATTATCAATCTCACCTGTTGCAAATGTAATAATCCCAAGAGCACACTTCAGAGGAGACAAATGGCTGCGTGTTTCTGTCTTCTGTTGCTGGTGTGTGTTTGTCTGAGGAGCAGATGTGTTTGATGAGCTTCCTGTACTGAAGGATGTGCCGCTAAATGTGTTGCATAAACACAATCGGCGATGTAATTATCAAACCCGTCATGAATCAACGGCTTGAGCTGGAACCAAAAGAAGTCGTCATCGAGGATCTTTCTGCTTTAAATCGAAGTCTCTTCTCCAAATCGGAGAGAATCTGGAGCAAGCCTCTTATTTCCTCCGGGGTTCTGATGAGGTTTCTTCGGTTTGCTGTAGTTGTGGGTAATGCTGATGCAGTCTTGAAGGAGACTCATGTGGTCCAGAGAGGTTCTGCTGTTGTGTTGTTGCGCTGATCAGCTTGCTGGGTTGTTCACTTCTATCTTCAACGAGTCCCTTGCTACCTCTGTAGTTCCCACCTCCTTTAAAAAATCCATCATCATCCCTGTGCCTAAGAACAGTAAACCCTCTTGCCTGAATGACTATCGTCCTGTGGCCCTCACATCTATAGTCATGAAGGTTTTTGAGAGACTTGTTAAGAGCCACATTAGCTCATCCATCCCTGTTACTTTGGACCCTCTTCAGTTTGCCTATCGTCCCAATAGATCAACTGATGATGCCATCTCACACATACTCCACTCCTCCCTCACACACATTGACAGCAGCAATGGGAACTATGCAAGACTGCTATTCATAGACTATAGCTCAGCTTTTAACACCATAGTCCCCACCAAGCTGACTAATAAACTCACAGGCCTCGGCCTAAACACCTCACTCTGCGACTGGATTCAAGACTTCCTCACCGGCAGACCTCAAGTGGTGAAGGTAGGCCAGTACACCTCAAACTCCATCACCCTGAACGTAGGAGCCCCGCAGGGCTGCGTTCTGAGTCCCCTGCTCTACTCTCTCTACACACATGACTGTGTGTCCTCTCACAGATCCACATCTATTATCAAATTTGCTGATGATACTGTGGTTCTGGGCCTCATTTCCAACAATGATGAGACCGCATACTTGGATGAGGTGGAGAGACTAACATCATGGTGCCAGGACAACTGTCTCTCTCTGAACGTGAGCAAAACTAAAGAGCTGATTGTGGACTTCAGGAAGAGACACCTGCTGCCCTACACTCCTCTTATGATCAGTGGGACCCCTGTGGAGAGAGTAAGCAGCTTCAAGTACCTCGGTGTAAACATCTCCGAGGACCTGACTTGGACTACACACATCCAAACACAGGTTAAGAAAGCCAGGCAAAGACTGTACCATCTGCGACAGCTGAGAAAATTCAGGGTCTCACCAACAATCCTGAAAACTTTCTATGCAGGGACCATAGAAAGTGTTTTGACTCAGTGCATCTCAGTGTGGTATGGAAACAGCTCCAGCCAAGACTGCAAAGCCCTGCAGAGAGTTGTGCGCTTAGCTGAGCGTATCTCTGGGTCGGCTCTCCCTCTCTGCAGGACATCTACATCAAACGATGCAGAGGCAGAGCTGACAAAATCATCAAAGACTCAAATCACCCTGGTAACTGTCTTTTCACTCTGCTGCCATCTGGTAAGCGCTTCCGCTGCCTGATGGCAAAAACAGAGAGACTCAGGAGGAGTTTCTTCCCCACGGCCATCAGGCTCCTGAACTCAAAGTCAGCCTCTTAAAAACATCATCTGACTTACTTCATATCACTAATCACACACTCATTACTCTCTACCTCATAACTACCTCATAACTGTCAGTGTCATTTGCTCATTTGCACACTTGCACACTTGCACACAACACGTTCTGTATCTTGTAAATCGTATCTTATTTTTATATTTATTTTATTTTCTTGTGATTGGCTGCTTCATGTCAACCATGTATAACCTGTAGCACATTCCTCTCTGTACAGTCATGCTTATATTAATATTTAATTCTACAGCTTACTGTCATGCACATTCTTTTATATTTTATATTTTATTCTTTATATCTTATTTTTCATTCTTTTTATCTTATGTTTACTTCCCTTGTGTTGTTTTTTCAATATTTGCACTGTCCATGGAGCGGACCCGACTCTCATTTCACTGCTGGTTATACAGTCTCTGTATAGTCGTGTATGTGACAAATAAAACTTGAAACTTGAAACTTGAAAACTTGTTGACGTCTCGGCTCATTACTGAGGCCTGATGAAAACTTCTCCTCCATTGCACACGAGCAGAGAGATGTTTCATTTCTGATCCTTACTGCAGGTCACTCTCACCCTCACCACTCGGTTAGACTGAAAGAGATTGACTGACTGAGTAAATCTGAAATTTGATGCATCATAATAAAAGAAAGACATGAGAAAACTAATTTAAAGGGACAGTACACCCAAACGAAGAGATTTTTATAATTTAGTAAAATTTAGATATTTTGCTAAATTTGTTTGTAAAGAAAACATTTGATCAATTAAATTAATGTGTGAAATTTATTTATTTAAATTTCTTTGTAAAAAAAACATTTGATCAATTTAATTAATGTGTGAAATATTTATATTTTTTGTTAAATTTCTTTAAAGAAATCATTTGATCAATTAAATTAATGTGTGAAATATTTATATTTTTTGTTAAATTTCTTTAAAGAAATCATTTGATCAATTTAATTTGTGTGTGAATAATGTATAACAATATGAAATGAATAATATGTTTTAAATCAGATATATAATTTACAGATATATAAATAGCTTGTAATATATAATATTTAATAAATAAATAAGTTATTTATTTATTTGCTTGTTTGAATATCTTTAGGCTCCAAACAACATTCAGCATTTGTCAAAATATTATCTTTTCATACAGGTTTGGAGCAAATTGACTCTAAATAAATTATATCAGAATGGGGTGAACTGTCCCTTTAGTACGCATGTTTTTTTTGGGGGGGGGGATTTTTTTTTATCATAATTTGTTTTTGTGAAGATATTTTAAAAATACTAGTTATTTCACAGACAGAGAATGATCATATACTGCTCTTATGAGTATTTAGTTTACTTGTGTATCTTGTAAAGTTTTGATGCCACTAAAGCTGCTGGTTCTCTTTAGATACAGAGATGGATTTTATAACATCCGCTCGTTGCATATTTGAGCACCAGCTCCCAGTTTGGGCCTGACGGCTGCATAAAAGGTGCGGTAAAAGTGGCGCCTGCTTTCTGGAAAAAAAGAGTTTCTGCAGAGCGGGACGCTCCTAATGGACGCTGTCACTTAAGCCTGGTTTCAGAGTTTGGCTGAAGGTTGGCGTCAGGTTATCCAGCGGCTCCACACTGTCCTGCAGGAAAATAATGCAGCGCTTGGCCATTTCAGAGGATTTCCAGACCTCCGTCCGGAGCGGCTGATAGTGCTCACACTCTTCCCTTCACTTGATTAGTCACAGAAATCTCAAAGGCCGCCTGGAGACGCGTTTGTGCAAAATTGCGGTTTTACTGTGTGTCCGTTTGGAGCATTGGATGTGTCGTCGTCTGCGGAGAGGAATTGGCTTTTGTTTGCACATCTGTGCTGTTCTGACAGTAGATATGAGTCCACACCTGATGTATGGAAGACCATCATGGCCATGAGGTGGAAGAGAAACACTTATACATCCTGAAAGGTGTTATTTTAAGGCTTTACTGCACTGTGTTTTATATTATGGAGAAGAGATGTGCTGGAGGTGAAGATATATGCTGAAACGGCAAAATAAATAGTCTATGTAGTCTAGAAAAATCCATAAATAGGAGAAAGCACCAAGCATATTTTTTGTTTTGTTATTAGTGCAGATTCATTGTGGTAGAAGCTTGAGAAATTACCTAGATAGACTGCAAGTCTACTGCAAGAAACTCATGCGCAAAACTATGTAAGAAATATCGATCAAATTATGTTGCATGATGCCACTTAATTTTTCATCTAAAGAAGCATTGAGAATCTGCTGTAGTATGTGACACTGGAATCATTTCCAGCTATTATTGCAAAATGTCTTTGTAAATAAAACATTTGACCAGTTAAATTTGCGTGAAAAAATGTGTAATAAAAATTACAAATATTTTTTTTTAATTAATATCAAATAAATACAAAACATTTAAAATGAGAAATTAAAATATAAATTGTATATTTATAAATATTATATTATAGTATATTATATTTTTATAATTACATTATAATTTATATGATAAAAATAGAACATTCATTCATATATATATAAGAATATTTTTTATAATTATAATATACATTATAAAATATATTTTAACATTTTATCATAATTATATATATTTTTTTATTTAATATTATTTAAATATAATATTATTATATTTTAATATATAGGAGATGTTTAGGGCATTGCGAATGTGCTGTAATGTGCAAGACTGAGAAAAGGGAACAAGAAACAGACATTGATCACAGAAATGACAAAATAACAGCAGCTTTAATCTGCATTAAGAGCTTTATGGTGAAATATAATCTCCTGAAAATGCATTTTCCACAAAGAAAATACCATTTCACGTTCAGACGGATCGTAAAAATGAAAAGGTGTTATGGCACAAATGAAGTCTCTAATGTTTCTCATTATATCTTCTGAAGTCTTGGTCTGTTTGGAAGTGTGTGGAGCTGTATTGGTGGCACACTTTGTCTCTGGCCAGCCGCTCCCCATAAATCTTGTTGGTATTGATTAGGATTGGAGGTGAAGTGTTATGATAATGTTAGCTGGTTTGAGGAGTTGTGTTGTTCACTGGAGCAGCGAGCGCATTAATCACAGCTGTCCGGGCCGGTGGCGGGGGATACGGGGCAGTAACGCTGATGCCCAGCTGCCAGGCGCTGCTGTGGTTCTGCGGGTCGGTCCTGTGAAGGACAGCGAACAGTAATTGAAGCCCCAGTGTCCCAAACGCAGCACGCGTGTCTGTCACCTTCACACCGGCAGGGAATCGATCGCTACATCAGAGGCCTTGTGTCTTTGTCTGTCTGTCTGTTGATATATTTCTAACTGCTTAGTAACTGCTTAAAAACAATAATTATGTTTCTGGAATATAAATATGTGGTATCCCAAGTTGTGGTAGTGTGTGGGATTTTTCTTGTATCTTTTCTCTTCATAATAGCTGATGTAACCTTTGAGGTGTGGAAGGTATTTTTCTTGACTTTTCCATATATATTTTTTTGGATTAAAAACAGTAACTCCATTTGCAGAGTTAAATATATTCATAATGATGTCATTTCTGAGTGTTTTTTTTTTATTATTATTATTATAATGACTGTAATTTCCAGCTATTATTACAAAATGTATTTGTAAAACAAAAAAACAAACAAAACAAAAGAAAACCTTGATCATTTAAATTTCTGTGTGAAAAATGTGTAATAATAAAAAAATTAAATAATTGTAAAATAAATTTAAAAAGTCTAAAATTATAATTTAGAAACTTGAAATTTGAAAAATTGACTTGTTCATAATTTTTAGACATTTTCACACAAAAATTGGATTAAAACAGTAACTAGACACCACTCGCATTATGACATCAACATGATCACTTTTAAATTTATGTGAAAATTAAATTACATTTGTGTGAAAGAATATTTTAAATAGTGGTTTAGAAGATTTCAATTAAAATGTTACAATTTTAAATGTATGTCTAAAATTATAAATTTGCATTTAAAATTACATCTAAAATTAATTTTCAATTTATATTAGTCTTATAATTATTTAATTTAAATTTAATTAAAAAAAAAAAAAAAATTAAATTTTTTAAATGTATTAATTTTAAATTCAATTAATTTATTTAAAAATTATTTAAAAATATTTAAAGAATTATTTACTTACCAACCAGTTAAAATATTGGCAAAGCAGGAAGTAATCTGAACTACTGGCCCAACCAGACAAAACAAGACAGAAAAAAATCCTTATTGTTGAGTCCTTACTGGACAAAAGTAAACTGTCCCGGTGTTGAAACGGTTCCATTAAATGTTTCTCTTCCTCACAGCAGATCTCAGATCCTTTCCATCTTATCAAAAGGTGACGGAGTATTTTAAACAGCTGCTTTGACAGGAGAGATCGCTTGTCTTTTAAGCCGTCTGTAAGGGTTGCAGATTACAGACGGAGTCAAATATTTGAGCGCGCTAACACCGAGGAGGTGCAGAGACGAAAGCTTTTCATCCCGTCAGACAGGTTTCTGCCGCTTTCAGGGGGAATCAGAGGCTTGTGGGAAATGTATGCTGACAGATGACGAGGAAAAGAGCGATTATTGAAGAGCTGATTACAATGCGCGAGTACGCCAGAGTCAAAACCGCACAATCAGAGGAAATGAGGGCTTTTGTTGTCAGTTACAATGATCGCACCTTAAACAGCAGACGCTAGATATAACCGGGCGTTTTTGCTCACAGTTTCAGATAATTCGCTCCCGATCAATCAATCAAACCGAAGCGGCTCCTGCATATTCAGGGTGTCTGGTCGCTGGTTAGGGAGCGTCTCACAGTCCGTCAGCCTAATGAGAACGGCCTTTTCTCCAGTGCCGAGCCCTTAATGAAACACTGGCCAAAATCCCTTGCTCAGGACTTCTGCTGCCGAGCGCTTTTCCCAAAGCCAAGAGGAGAAAAGCCACAATTGCTGGTGTGATTGGCAGTGGAAACTCGGGACTCAATGTGTTTGCCATGCAGCCTAAATTGGCCCAATGAGCAATTTCTGTCTGGAGGAACGAGCTGTTTAGATGCAGAATGAGGTGGAGCAAAACAAAGCTGTTTTCGACTGTAAACCACCATTACAGCAAACATTTTTCCAGCAAATGAGAGACACCACGAGACGCATCGTATATCAGAAAGAGCATCATACCAACCGGCAGGAGACTCAGTGTCCTTACAGACTCGTGATTTATGTGTCATTTTATCATTTTAAAGCTAATTTAGTGTTTTCACAGCGTTCCTGTGGGTCTTAATTCACCCTTCCTCAAATTAGAGACTTAAATCAGATCTGAAATTCATAAAATCATGTCATTTAAATGTTGCATGCATTCAAAAAATTGATGTCTTCCTCAGTATTTAAATTTTTTCAACGTAAATATCTAAACATCCTTAAATCAAGATACAATTGTGACCCTGGACCACAAAACCAGTAATAAGGGTAAATTTTTCAAAATTGAGATTTATGCATAAATAAATAAATAATCTTTCCATTGATGTATGGTTTGTTATGATCGGACAATATTTGACTGAGATACAACTATTTGTAAATCTGGAATCTGAGGGTGCAAAAAAATCTAAATATTGAGAAAATCATCTTTAAAGTTGTTCAAATGAAGTTCTTAGCAATGCATAGTACTAATCAAAAATTAAGTTTTGATATATTTACGGTAGGAAATTTACAAAATATCTTCATGGAACATGATCTTTACTTAATATCCTAATGATTTTTGGCATAATAGAAAAATCTATAATCTTGACCCATACAATGTATTGTTGGCTATTGCTACAAATATACCCCAGCGACTTAAGACTGGTTTTGTGGTCCAGGGTCAAAATTGCAACTGACCTATTGGTAAGCCCCGCTCCCCTTAGTTACTGTTGCTCACTCAAACAAATGGAGCTGCTCACTGTCTTACAATGACAGCAGTCAGTGTGAAAACCTTGTCCCAAGATGTCAACACTGTTCATGTACCGCAGGGTAAGATTAAATTTAATTTATATTTACCCGGTTTAATATGGAGAGGCACTGAAATGTAGACCTTCGTTTATGTGTTTTTGACCTACACTGTACATGATGTGAGAACAGTCCGCTATTTAGGTTTGTACATTAGCATGGACTCACTAACTTTAACGTTAGCTAGTTTTAGCCAGAGATACCTTGCTGAAGCACAAGATGACATTAACGTTCTGCTTGAGCAGATTAAAATGGTAACTTAATGAGTGTATGACAACCAGAAAATGAACGTTTTTGTCTTCATTGGGATTGGGGTTGAATGCTTAGGGACATTTTACTCTGTTTAGTTTGGGTTTAGGAAATGTAATAAATTAAATGCATAATGCATTACCCATCCTCTCAGGATACCTGGAATCAGTGTTAGAAGTACCCCAGGCACATCGTTTTTCCATTTTTGTAGCATAAACACCATTAAACTGATAAAACCTTCGGATCTTCCAGTGTTTCTCTATGGCGCTGAAACCTAAAGATGTCCGTGTTCCGGTTCGCGTGATACTCCACTGCCATTGGCTCATCTGCGTTCGAGGGGAGGGGCTTACCGATAGGTCAAATGTAAAATAAAGTCTTGAAAAAACAAAACTAAGTTATTTTATAAAATGTGTTTTCCCTTTAAGTCAAGTAGATTTTTCTGAGCCCACTGGCAGATATTTGTTCTTGTTTCAATCATAAACTCACATCAGGGATGGAAATTAACTTTTTTGTCCACCGGCCACTGTGGCTGGTGGATTTCAAAATCTACCAGCCACTCAATGTTTTTACCAGCCACTTTCTTGTTTTTAACCGACAATGTGTAACTGCATGTGAAAATTAATACTACAAGATCGACAATACTTAAGCAGTTTATTTAATCTCAAGTCTCAATGAAATACTGACATTTTCATTAGGGATGCAACGATACCATTTTTTCAGATCCGATCCGATCCAGAAAATTCTGAGTATCGCTGATTCCGATCCGATCCTAGCGCAGATTTTTTTTTTTTATCAATATAGAGTTTCTATACTTCTGTGTCACTCTTTTGTGTGTTAAACACAAGCTAATAGACAACTTCATTTTAATGAAAAATAACATGAAAATATATATAGGGGCTGTTTACATCTGGTCACTTCATGCGTTTTGTAATATAAATCCGATCTCTCAAAACACTTCAGGAGGTGGTCTGGGCCGCATTCCAGATGAAACTGGACAGGTGTAAATGCATCTGGTTGTTGAAACCACATACAGTATATGAATTTTACTCCTCCCAAAATGTAAAAATAATAAACGTGAGACCGTGTTATAGGCTTTATGACATTTTAGTCAGATATGACTGCACTAATGCAACAAGCCTCCCCGCGGATGAGTATCTGAGCATCGCAGACGCGCAAACTGCCGCGAATGAAGCTGAAAGAAAGACGCAGACGGTCAACACAATCATCTTCATTAACAGTATAAGACAGGCTTATCTCTCCAGTGCTGATGCCGCGCGCTCTCATATTGCGCTCTTTGATCTGGAAATGAGCTGATAATTAATAAAATGCAGCGCTTTTGATTTCGTTGACGTGAACTTCGTTAAATTTATATACAGCGCGGGAATTGAAGATCGGATTTATATCCGTTTTGTGAAGATTTATGTGGCCAAGTGTAAATGGAAACGTTTTAATAAATCAGATAGATATCAGATCAGAGAAAACACATGACGTGCAGGTGTAAACAGACCCATTCATAATCTATGACAAAAATACTATTATAAACTAGGTTAGTGGATAATTTAGCAGCAAAAGTTATTCTAGAAAAATCATGAGTGCACAATTTTATAAAATCTAAACATTTAGTGAAATAATATTATTTAGTGGAACAAATAAAAGTGAATATGTGAAGGACTAAATCTGGTCAAATGTTACACATTGCTCTTTGTATTGTTGTAAAATACATTAATGAAAACAAGTAAATGTATTTATTTATAAATATAAACTACAAAATTAAAAGACATTTCTTTTAAATATATAGCACAGTAATGAAGGCAGCAACATATGATAGAGGAGTCCTGCCTCCATTACTGTGCTATACATTAGATTATTAATAGCCTTGATAGGACAGTACAAGAAACGCTATAAATAATATTTCATTGCGCAAAAGTATTATAATACGAAAAGCTCCAATAGAGAACGGACGGCATAAAGCTCTTATGCGCATCCCGTCACCAACGCATTTTTTTTGAAAGTGTGCCTCCTCTAAAAGTGTCCGCCGTCCGGGTGAAACAGTATGCTATTTTTATTTACCCGCCACGGTGGCCGGTAGATGAAGCGAGTTTACCCGCCACAACACAAAATCACCCGCATTTGGCTGGTGGCGGGTGCTAATTTCCATCCCTGACTCACATTTTGATCAATTTCTCAGAAAACAAGACATCTTATGTTGTCAATTTGCTTTTCAAGTAGATATATCTTGATTTAGGATCTTTAGACTTTGACATATTGCATTCCCTTTAATTTATTCATTGCATTTTCTTTACTTGGTCTTAAAAGTCTTTAAAAAGTCTCAGATTTGCCTTCATCAAACCTGCAGAAACTCTGATTGAAGTCATTAAACTAGTTCAGTGTTCAGAGCCACTGGAAGTCAATCATTGGTAGTTTGACTTCTTAAAGGGGTGGTTGATTGTTTTTTTCTAGGCTTGATTGTGTTTATGGGGTGCAGTCTAACATGTGTTAATGCTTAGTTTTAAAAAAACGCATTGTTTTTCACATAATTTTCCTTTATTCTACACCGCTCTGATGGTTTCCTGGTTTTATGAAGCCCCTCCCTCAGAAATACACGATGGGCTCTGATTGGTTAGCTGGGCCAGTGTGTTGTGATTGGCTAAACCGCCTCTAGTGCACGTCTAAACGTCCCGCCCCTCAGCTCAGCGGCATGTGCTCCGGTTGTATTGTAAACAATGGCGTCGTCTATATTGCTTATCAATTTGAGTCCGATTGAGACGCAGATGATATTAGTGAAGCGGATCGCACAGAACATGTGCATGCACAGCTCTCAATGGTATGCGTTTTGTTTGTTGTTGTCTCATACTTTTAGATATGCTGTTGTTTGTAAATGCTACTGCTTATGTTAGCTTCTAATATATGGTTTTATCCTGATTAAAGCTGTAATACAGCACATCAACCGCACGCTCGTCCATGTATAACGCTTCTCAGAGCTATGTGAAAATAAGTGTATAAAAGGAACATTTAATTGTTGGAGCTGAGCTGATGATATGAATGAAAGAGAGAAATCAACCACCCCTTTAAGAGTGAAACGCTTGTTTGTGTGCCCTGACATTAACCAATCATGTGAGTTTGGGGGCGGGGCTATCTGTCTGACTGACCAATGAAAGATGGTGGGAGTGTTCAGGAAATAATTTGCAGTTCTGTTTAGTGTCAGAGGTAATAAAAAGTCATTCCTGACTGCATTTATGAGGTTTTTTTTTGGTACATGTTACCGTTGGTGGCTTTGTGGGAAACTGCAGTTATAATAAATGCAGAATCTGGTCGATAAGCAGTGGGTTTGTAGCATTAGGATTGTGTTTTTGTGTATTGAGCGCGCAAGCTCAGGTCAACTTTGATATCTGTGTGGCGAAGGGCCGGATCCCTCAGAGGAGTCTTCCTCTCCTCTAATGACTTATGCATGAGAAGATGGACAGAATCACCTTCTGCTGTGAAACAGAGAGAGAAAGAGAGATGCTGAAAGGTCACAGTGAGGAGGAGGGACTGACGAGCTGAAGCCAGCGGTGTGTAAAGCAGATTTTCCACTGGTCACTGGTGTGTTTCGCTGGCTCTGATGGGTCAGATGCGTTTGACTCTGGAGTGATATCAGCAGCTCAGACATCTCATATATCACCAGCCCACACTCAACCTTTAACAAACACTGCATCACATCACCTTTTGCTCTTTTGTTTCTTATGTTCAGAGATTTTAAAATGTTTTGTATTCTCTCCTGTTCACCAAGGCTGCGTTTATTTGATCAAAAATACAGTAAATATTATTACAATTTAAATATCTGTTTTCTATATCTGTTAAACTAATTTATTTCTGTGATCAAAGCTGTATTTTCAGCATCATTACTCCAGTCTTCAGTGTCACATGATCTTTAGAAATCATAATAATATGCTGATTTGCTGCTCAGGAAACATTTCTGATTATCAATGTTGAAAACAGTTGTGCTGCACAATATTTTTGTGGAAACTGTGATGCATTTTATTTTTCAGGATTCACAGATGAATAGAAAGTTCAAAAGAACAGCATTTATTTGAAATAGAAATCGTTTGTAACATTATAAATGTCTTTACTGTAACTTTTGATCAATTTAATGCGTCCTTGAATCATAATAGTTTTAATTTCTTTAAAAAAGTCCCTAAAAAAAAGAGCCATATCTAGAGACGCATCTAACTTGGACCTGAGAGAAACACCTAAAATCCTCAAGAATGAAGGACAAACATCACAATAAATCAGACACTGTTGTCACACCTCAAAATGACACAAATTATGGCAAAATAAACACAATTGTCAATGTATCCCTCTTTTATGCTATTTTTTTTTAGTATTTTAAAATAATAAATCATGATAAAAAGAATAAATAAATGATGAAAAATGATAAATGAGGAATAAATAAATGATAAAAGAAAAAAAAATACACTGAACAAGCAGCTTAATACAAATAAAACAAACAAATGGCCCGTTCATAGATAAAAACACGCAAACACTTTTGTTCAGTAAGAGTCTGGTTGTTTCTGATTATGATTTGACTCATAAGGTGTTTGTGCATCGTAAAGCGTTTCTGGTGAGTCATTGTGTTTGTTTGCTGTTCTGGTGTTGATGCAGATGAGCAGGTAGAGATGCGGTAATGACGGTGTGTCTGTGTTGTGACTGGAGCGCGGGTGTGTTGTGGCTGCTGGCGGGTAACGCGTCTCTGTAGGGGGCCTGTCTGTCTCTCTCTGTGCTGTAATGGCAGTGAGACGGGAGGAGGAGGAGGAGGTGAGCACTTGCTCCTCATTGCCCTTCCATTATCACTGGTTGACCTACTTCAGTGGAAGAGTGCGGATGAAATCACGGGTCCTGCTGGTCCCTCGACTACAATAGCCAAGAGCGAGAGAGAGTGTGTGTGTGTGTGTGTAATGCTGTCTGTCTTCCACCTCGATCCCTCAATACTCTATCCATGTGTCATTTACAGTTAACACCTCCATTATCGCCCGTGTCTCGGCTGCTCTCTCGTGTGCTGTCCTTTATGCCATTGTTGCTTTTCCAGACAATGTTTGACTTGTTCGATCTATGGAAGTAAAATAATGACAAATGTATTTGAAACGAAAAAGAATTTCAGCTCCTAAAAATGCAAGCACTGTTAATGCAATGCATTTTTAGTGCAATTCAGTGAGCTGTTTTGTTTCAAAAATACATTTGTCATTATTTTGCCTTCATAAGCAGTCCAGGGTTATTGTAGAAAACTAAAATTAAAACCATAAAACACTTTTACTTGAAATAATGTTAACTGAAACAAAATAAAATATTAAACTTAAACATTTTAAACATACAATCCCCAATTGTAAGTCGCTTTGGATAAAATTGTCTGCAAAATGACAAAATGTGTAAACATATTTTATTTATTTTTTGTTACAAGGCAATATCTAATTTTTATTTAGTTTTACTCTGTACTACATATACAAAAAATACTAAAATACTAACTATAAATACTAAAACTAATTTCCTATATAAATACTAAAACTGAAAAAAATAAATGCCAAAAATACACACAAAACATTTAAAATGAGAAAAAATATATACTAATATAAACTAATTCAAAATGTTAATAAAATCTCAATTATACTAAAATTACATTTGCCCCAGTCTTAAATGATTTGTATATTAAAAAATAAATAGGCTGTTACTCTCCATCATGTCGTTTCAATTATGATTTTCTTACTTCTGTCGTGCATAAAACGATAAATGTTAAGATTTTTTCTAATCATCAGTTGTATCTTATGTTTGTGGTCATCCAAATGCATGAAATTGTTAGATTTACATAATTGCGATGATTGACTGATTAAGTAACCCAATTACTTAAATGCAGGTTATTATTGATCATCTGAGCATCTGTAGCCTTTTCAAAAGCTTCCACTTCAAAGCGCAACGAGAAGTCACTTTTATTTATAAATTAGACCGTATTCAGCTATTCTGACTGTACTCATGCTGAGTCGGGACTGTGCTTCTCTTCTTTACAGATATTGTGTTCCTTTCATCAGGATCTTAATGATTTAATTCAGCTCTCAGAGTATCTGAAGGGAAACAAGCCGCTGTATCAGAGAACCACAGTCGTTTCCAAATGAAGTAGACGCCCTCCTTCCCTGAATAGATGTAGTATGTAACATTCAGTGAAGATACCAGAAGCATTTTATATTTCAGTGCTGTTGGCGGACACTTTCACGTTGCATTCAAGCTATACGTGTATATAGTTTTCTGGGAATTGCACCCATGATCTTGCCCTGTTCTGCTGCTTGAGCTACAGGAACCAATATGATTATGCTGTGATAACGATGGGAATGTGTACTTTGAATTTCTAATTTAAAATGTTCATGTTTTTTTCTTCTTTAAAGCACATTATACGTAGAATTCAAATATCGTACAGGTCATGGTTTGTGCGCTATAATTCAAGTCATATGATGCTTTGTACGAGGAACAGACACATTTAAGTCAAATATGATGCTCATGTTTTTTGCTCTGAGTTTTTATATTCGAACACATGAGATTTGAGAGCTTCTGCAGGGGTGATGAATATTAAAGCCATTGTTTTTCCATGCACTGGCCATTTTTTTCTTGCTTTTTGGTCTATTTTAGTTCAATAACATGTCTTCTTTCAGACTAGTGGAAAGAAAATATACAAAATACACATTTAAGTAGATTTCAATTGCAATCTGTAGAGCTGTTTCTAAAAATGAGTTTTTATCTCCACTTTAGCAACACTTACACCAAAATTTACAGTTTTATTCCTATATTCTGAAGGGTTTTACTGAGGGGTTTGTTCATGTATCACTGATTTATACAACATTTTATTCCTAAAAACATGGTGTAAATGTTGTTTTCTTCTGTCTGTTGACAGTATTTTTTGATTTGTCTAGTGATAAAAAGTAAAATCCAGGATCTCCTCTGTAAAGCCCTTTAACTAATTTGACAACAAAATCAAGAATGTATGCAAACGACTACATTTTTAATAAGATAATGCATTATTTGTACATTTTTCACAACAATTGTCTTCAAGTGATTAATCAACTGAGGAAATTTTTGATATCCGTTGTAAATAAAACAGATTATTGCAGTATGTTTCATGAGAAAATACTGTGTCAGTTTTTCTACTTTAAAATTTTACATTTAATTCAGTGTTACTTGCCGTTTCTTTGTAATTATATGTGAAATTTAAACCCATTTCACTCAGAATTGCTAGTAAAGTAAATCTCACACCATTTTTTTTTCTCCGGTTTATTAGTTAAAATGTTTAACCCTCTTCACCTGCAGTGTTTTGCCTCAGATTTCACTCTGTTCCTCTCATATCACATACAGGTTGTATTTGGTGCTTTTCTAAGACTTCATGAGAGTGAATGATGAGGCATGCTTTATTTTTTGGGTGAGTGTGAAGTCGAGGCGTTGTGTTAAGAGGATTGTGGTCCTCTGATAATGACTAACTGAGTTTGGGCGTATCTCGTGAGGTGTGACGGCTCAACGGGAGGAGTCTGTCCTCTCGCCGGAGGCCTTCATAATGCATTAGCTCATTAGCGGCTGAAGACGCCGGTCACGTTAGTTCAGATTCCTGCTGTAATGCCGTCAACATCTCACCGATCCACTGCGCCGCTGCAGGCCAGGATTACATGTGGCCCGTCACATCAAACTCTGCTCTCATCTGCATCCAGCGCTGATACTTAAACACCTACAGTGTGTCAGGAACGCATCTGACGCACAGCAGAGTCCCGAGCCTTTGTCTGTGTGTGTTAATAAAGGGTGTTCATTTCAGTGCAGTATAGAGACGAAATCACAAAGTTTTCCCTGCTATCAGTTAGAGAAAATATAGACTTTCACTGAAGTTTCCTG
>CM041812.1:30157308-30184808 GCA_023376895.1 Aspiorhynchus laticeps
TCGAGGAAGAGAAAGAGCTGCGGCTTTATTCTCTGTCCACAGGTTTACTTCAGTGGAGTCACTTTCATCTAAAACGAAGATTGTTTAAATCTAAACAAAGATTAGAAATAACTAAAATACAACAAGCTGAAGTACTAAAATTACTAAAACCAAAACTGGAAAAATAAAGCTAAATAGGAATATAAAATATTTAAAAATATATATTTTAAAAATCTCTCTGAATAAAAAAAAAAGAGTAAAACTTAAAAACTAAAATGAAAATATAAAAAAATAATATTTATAATGACTAGAATACAAGTAATAAAAAAAAAAAAAAAAAATTTTAACTAAAAAATGAAAATGAAAACTGTAAGATAAAACATTAAACTATATATAGTATAATATAATAAAACTATAATAACACTAATAAAAAGGGCAAAAGCACATATCAAAATGAAAATACTGAAAATATAAAAATAAACCCTAATTTAAAATCCAAATATGATAATAAAACTAATAAAAATGACAAAGCACATAACAAAATTAGTAAAACCTAAACTAAAATTAAAATAAAAACTGAAAAATAAAATAAAAATAAAAGCTACTTCAGAAATAATAAACACAATAAATTAATAAAAATGACAAAAACACAATATTACTAAAACTAAAATGAAAATGAAGCTGAAAATATAAAAATAAAAGATAATTCAAAATATTAATTCTATAATAAAAATGACAAAAGCACATTTTTTGAAAAGAAAAGGACAAAAGCACAATTATTAAAACTTAAACTATAATGAAAACTGAAAATTCTAAATATAAATAAATACTATAATAATATATATGAAATATTAAAATAACATCGGTTCTCTTATCAGTTACAGTATCCCGTATTTACTATGTCCATCTAACATGATATTTGCAAGTAAAATTCATTTTTGGCAAGTAAATCTGCAAGTAAATGTCTGGCATATATAATCCCTCATTATTTTTGGAGCATGAAGGGATCAGCTGGCCGAGGATAGATCAGTGACAGATGCATATGAACTTATATATGAAGTCTTGTTACGTGTGATGATGTTCAGGATGAGCTCAGTCCTGTGTGCTCGTTTGGTGAAAGTCCACAGTAATTGTGCGTTTGATCCCAGCTGTGAGTCGTGTGTCCGACTGCGTCCCGCTCTTCCAGATCGCCGGTAACGAGCTGCCGGTCAGCGGAGGGCAGGGTGTGACCGCATTCGTCTGCAGCCAATTATCATGTGAGAGGGTCAGCGAGGGCTCTGGGCGCGTCACACGAGTGACAGGAAGTACAGTGAGACGCCGGCTCTGATTGGCAGCATCATTAAACCCCGGACCAGATGAGCCGTGACCTCCACGCCGACCTTGACCCCCAAAACACTGTCGCTGCAGAAACCTCAAACCAGACCTCGTGACGATCTCCGCTGAGAGAAGATGCTGTTTCTCAGATGATTCTCCTCCGTCTTCTCACATGGGTCTCAGATCAGAGACGACTGAGCTCAATGTCAAATAACTCCACATTACTTTAGAGTCTTTAAATATTGATTCATCTGTATTCATGTCTAACAAAGACATTTTAGGATAAATATTTGAGACAAGGGGTTTAGGGCTACTGGATGGCATACAAGTATTTAAATTAAGATATTATTAAATATTACATTTAATTTATTGAATTTATTGAATGATCTTTTAATCAATAGATAATAAATACATTTTACATATTGAATCGTATGTGATATTTATTAAATAGTGATTAAAAAATATTAAATATACTTAAATATAGCTGTTTATTGAACTTAATGAATATAATTATATTTAAAATCAAATATAATTCTTGTCCATTTAGTGACAGTTTGGAAAACATGTAAAACATATATAATATGTCTAGTTTGTATCATTATTTATTATTTATCATCATAATCATTTACTTAAATTATTATTTATTACATAATATTTATTGTTTAGTAAATATTCACAAGAGAACCAGTGTTATTTTAATTATTAATAATTAATTATGTTAAACAATTTTTAATATATAAAAATAATATAACTAATTAAACTTAAAACTTAAGGATTTAACTCTAATAATTGTAATCATAATTAAAAATCAAATGAAACAAATTTTTATTTAATACATCAATGCTCCCAATTTCTGTTAAAAGTATTTAAAATTATACATAAAATATTAATTTTAAATTAAGTTATTTATTTTACAATTATTTATGAAATAGTTATTTAATAATTAAACAATAATGCATATTAAATATGTTAAATAATAATAACAGAACCTGTGTAATTTAATACTTAATAATGAATGAATATTGAATTATTTAAAATATATAAAACATAAAATTAATATCATATTTCTCTTTTCCTACTTGGATTAATACTGTTTTTAGTGAAGAACATGCAGTTCTGGAATCACAAAATGAATCGTGGTTAATTAAATTGATCAGAGCTCCCAGTTTCTGTTACTAAAAAGTAGTTTCAAGCAACTTTTTCAGAAATATTGAAAACATGTGGTCCTACATGTGCAGGGGGCTTTGAATATTGTGTTGCAGGTTGTGAATCACTGATTTATTGATGTAGTGATTAGTGATTGTGTGAGAGAGCACGTCTCTTGTTTCCAGCTAAGTGCACTAACTATCATTAGCCGCGTTTGAAGCGTCGCTCTCCGTCAGTCCGGTTGGGAAAGCGTCGCTCCTCTGTAAATGAGTCCCTGGCGGTGACACCGTGCTTGCTGGGTAATTTGGACAATGGGGCATTTGACAGCTCACCCATCAGCCCAAGTGCACCCTGGGGAGGAAGCCCTCGCCGTCTCTCCTCCGCTCCTTCAGCTGATGGAGCTGCTCTCTAAGTAGCAGCATCATTCTCCAATCAACCAACAAAATGGCTTTTCATCCGGAGAAAGAGAGAGACAGATGGACGAGAGACTTGCTCTGTGCTTCATAAATCTCTCTCTCTCTCTCTCTGGGCTTTACGTTGGCAGTTCGATCGAAACCACAGAAAACATCCTCCGAAAAGCCAAGAATGTCAGCCTTTGTGTGTTTTTTTTGGCCTTGTCGTTCGTCTCCACACGGGTTTTGGAGCAGCGTCGCCATATTTCTGTAGTTTGGGTCCTGCGCTCGTCATTGGCTGGTGGTTTGGTTTCCATGACGCCCTGGGAATTAATTTTTCTCGTATCATTTCCCATGGTGATAAGTGAGGAATGTGGCCTTGTGCCTCTGCGCTCCGAACGGAGATTTCAGATACGGTGAAGAATGAGAGAGCGAGCTGTGAATCAGTCAGGTTTTCTCCTGTAGGGCTCATGATATAGATCTCAATGCATTTACATTCATTCAGGGATATCACAGTGATATTAATGCACCTTTTATTTGGTGATTAAGTTTCATATAGACTGTAATTAGACTGTTTCTGTAGTGACTGGTGGGTTTGAGAGTGTTTTAATAGCATCTCTGATTAAACTTTAAACAATATTAGAGTTGCTTAATTAAATTTTAGTAAATCAGTTCAAACTGTCCTTGAATCAATAAATATATTTGATACTTTTATTACTGTTTATTGAACATAATAAATATGATATATAAAATTCTGTATTATTCATGCTCATTTAGTGACTTAAAAATAATATTATGTCTATTATAATAATATAGCTATTATTAATCATCATAATTATGTTTTTTTCTAATTATTATTAGTTTATTATTATTAATACATTTTATTATTTTTATTTATTTTTATTTTTACAATTATTTTATTTACTATCAACTAATTATTTTTGTTACTGTTTTATTATTGTTAATTGTTTTTACATAATTGATTATAAATGTACTGTAGTTTACTATTTAATTATTCCTTATAAAATTATTTTTCAATTTATTATGAATTATATTTTATTATTATTTATTTTCTCCATATTTATTATTATTATTATTATCATCATCATCATGTCAGTGAGAATATAATAAATTACAGTAAAAAGTACTTTTATTTAGTAATTATTTTTAAAGTATTTATTATTTACTACAAATAATTTAGTAAACTACAGTAAAATGTAAGTATTTTTCAGATTATTATTCAGGATTCATTTTATTTATTATTATTTTTCTACATATTTATTATTATTATTATTATTAGTAGTAGTAGTATTTTCTTAAATGTAACTATATATTGCTGCTTAAGTTTAAACATTTTAATCTAGTTGACTAGAGCGGATGTCATGAAAAAAGAATGAAAAAGAATATGTCTTAAAGTCTTATGTCTTAAAGAGCTGGTCAAATATAAAACTGTAACATGAATGCAATGTAAGTCGCTTTGGATAAAAGCGTCTGCTAAATACATAAATGTAAATGTAAAGTGATTTGAGAGTGACTGCACTGAGCCTCACGTGGAAGCAGCAGGTGTCAGACAGGTGCAGAAATGAAGCATGGATCTCAGATGTCTGCGGTCATCAGCGACGCTGTCTTCAGAGCCGCGGGTCAGCAGGGATCAGATACGAACAGCAGAAGATCCTGATCTTGGCAGCTGCTTTCACGTCCTGTTACCCACAATACACCTGTTCTCAAGGCTGCAAGTCAAACGTCCATGGTCATCCACACGTGCACGTTCTGTCGATTATTAATTGAAACTGCAACATGAGATGTTTGTAATAGGTTTACATAACACACATGAGTTGTTTATGTAAAGCCTGGAGTAGATCTGAATGTAGCTGTCAGAGTCAGATTCAGATGTTGAGAGGAGCAGAAGCCTTGTTTTTGTGTGATCCTGCGCTTCATCCTCCTTTGATTCGGCTGAAGTGAATGTCATGGCAACTGTGTTTTCCTGCGACTCTTCATGTTCTGACCTAGAAAGAGCGACATGATTGTGTGTTTCCTTCAGTCCACTCTTTCTATCTGTGAAGTTAAGCGGTAATCACCTGCTGTTAGCAGTACTTATACATTATTATTCTTGTTCATTAAGTGACAGTTTGTAAAACATGCCTAATATATTTTTAAATAATATTTTTTTATCATATTTAATTATGAATTTATCATATCATCATTTTTATTTATTTATTATCATTATTTATTTATTTTTTACTGTAGTTTACTACTTCATTATATTTAAAAAAAAATCTATTTATTATTATTATGATTATTTATGTATGTATTTATTATTATTGCTATTATCGTTTAACTGCACTTATGAATTTATCATAATATTGTTTTTTTATTTATTTTGTAATTATTAATATTAATGTTTTACTGTACTTTATTATCCTTAAATATAATTTTTTCTATTATTTATCTTTTATTTATTTATTATTATTATTAGTGTTTTACTGTACTTTACTACTTTATCTTTAAGTATTATTTTTCTATTTATCTTTTATTTATTTATTATAATTATTATTATTAGCGTTTTATTGTACTTTACTTAAATATTATTTTCTATTATTAATCATTTATTTATTATTATTATTCAGTCGGGACGTTCTGTTACACTGTTAAGTAATCACCTGCTGTTAGCGGTTATCATACAATACAAACACACACACACACACACACACACACACACACACACACACACACACACACACACAGGCTTAGAGAAAGAGCGAGTAAAACAATGAGGAGAGTTGTTTATCTGCTGCTCGTTCATTTCTCATTTAAGTTGTTTTGTACTCTTATCTGCTCTCTTTTCTTGAGTATTCCCGCATCAGAGACACGCGTCAAATCAAGCGTGTTTTCATTGTTGTTTAGATAGCAGCAGAATGAACTGGAACGCTAATCATTCATCCTTCCTTCCTGAACGTGAAGTTTGCTTGAATAATTGATGCGGTTTAATTTCTCTCGCTGGTTAAGTAAAGCTGAGGCCGTAATGAAATGTTTCACCTCCGGATCGATCCGAGCCGTCCTCCGTTAACGATGCCGGTCCTCCTGAGCTCATAAAGTCTGTGTTTTAGACATGATTGTTTGTGTTTAATGTGTGGTGCATCACAGATGATCACGGCTGTCAGGATCGTCTGAAATCCCTTTCACTGCAGGACGGGTTCATCGTTTGAAGTTCACACACCTTCTATCGTGCATCAGTCCTGCTTTCGAGCAGAGCGGGAATAAAAGCGCAGGATGAGAGCGGGAGGATTTATGCCGGCGTTCATCCGCGTTCACGCTTGACTCGTCTGATGGAAGAGACGCAGCGCTGAGGGTGATACAGCGCTTTCCCGGGAACCGTAAATCTGGCCGCGCACAGATAGAATCGAGCTTATCTTTCACCGCGCGTCACACATCTGGAGCATATATGCAGAGGTGCAGATCTCACCGCCTCACCTGCTGATTCATTGTGTTCATGCAGGAGGACATACATTCACATCAACTCAACCATCAAACTAAATGATTTGTTAAATAATATTTAACAAAAAAAATAAAAATAATAATGCTATTATTATATTTTTATTTGTATTTATTTTAATTTTATTTATTTTAATGTTATAAAATTGTTAAACTGCATGTAACAATAACAATTTTTTGGTAAATTTTAAAGATGATCATTTTACTAGAGTTACTGTAAGTCTTTGGTTGTTTGATACATTTTTTGATAATGTAAATAGAGTTTTGATTGGTAAATAATACTTAATAAAATAATAATAATAATACTACTAATAATAATAACAATATTATTTACTTATTTTTATTTATTAATTTTTTTATTTATTTAAATATATTTATTTTATTTTAATTTATTTATATTTATTTTATTTGTTCTAAATTGTTAAACTACATATAACAATTTTAAAGATGATAATTTTAGTAGAGTTACTGTAAGTCAGTCAGTGGTTGTTTACATTTATTTGTGTTAATCTAAATATAGTTTTTTATTGGTAAATTATATTTAATAGAAAAATATTATTATTATTTGTATATCTTTTAAAAGTAGTGTGCAATGTTTAATATCTAGAGTTAGTGCTATTTTTAATATTTAATATTTAGAGTTTTTAGAGTTTAGAGTCACTGGTAGTTTGATACATTTATTTGTGTTAATGTAAATAATAATAATAATTATTATTATATTATTATTATTAATATGTGTATGCATTAAAGGTGATGGGTAATTTTTTTTTCCCAGTTTAATATGCAGAGTTGTAATAATTTTGTCATCAGTAGTTTGATGTGTTTGTCAGGTCCTGACCAGTGCAGTTTGGAGTGAGACTAACTATATTATATATAACAGTTTTATATTACAGTTTTGCAGCAGTAGTATTTGATGGCACTTCACCTTTAACTATATGTTGTTGTGTAACACATCTTTCTACCACACTGACATCTGCTTATTGTGTTTGTGTTATTCGCAGTGTTTCGATCTGATCACGTTGAGTTGAGGCTGCAGACTCATGATTCTGTTCAAATATCATATCTTTTGCAGTGTGGCGGCCGATGCAAACGTGGTAAAACGCTGACTCTGTTTCTCTCAGTCCTGTCAGAGCTTCAGGACAAACATCAGGCGTCTCTCGCTCTTGAAGGATTCATTTCCTCAAATCATGTTATTCCATCCAGCAGCTCCGTCAAACTCCTCATGTTTTCTCTTGATATGACGGTGTGCTGGCGATGCTTTTCTCCCTTTTGTCTTTGCCAATTGCTTGCAGTTTTATTGCGATGTTTTCCTCCGGCGTTTAGATTAGCTGGATGTGTTTTCAGAAACACGTCAGACAGAAAAATCATGTCAAAACAAATGCTAAAATAAACCAAGGCAAAATATCATTTACTTTAAGCTGAAGTACACAAAAAAATAATATTTTGGCTAGTTGCCAAGGCAAATTTTTAGTTTGATTTGAAATACTAAAATAACTAAAAGTATACCTATGTATGTATTAGACATATATTAAAAAAATATAAGCCAAAAGTAAAAAAAACAACAACAAAAAAAATTACTATATTAAAATATTATATAATAAAATATTACTACAAAAAAGCAAAAAAAAAATATATTTTGGCTAGTTGCCAAGGCAAAGTTTTAGTTTGATTTGAAATACTAAAATAACTAAAACTGAAATTTTAAATAAAATAAAATAAATCTACAAACACAACACAAAATAAGTAAAAATATAGGAAAACTTAAACTTACTTTTTGTCAGCCCCCCCCCCCCCCCAGTAAGTGATAAACAGACACTAAAATAAATAAAACTAAAACTAAAATAAAAGTTAATATTAAATATTACCAAAACTTGAAAACATTAATAAAAAACATGAAAAATATGCCAAAACTAATACATTTACAAACAACATAAATGTGTTCAGCTAGTTGCCAAGGCAACATTTTGTTTAGTCTAAGTACTAAAATAACTAAAACAAAAAAATGAAAAAAATAAATAAAAAATACTTATTTAAAAACTCAAAAAGTAATACAATTTCAAACACACAACACAATTACTAAAGATATAAGAAGTGTAATTTTGTTTCTGGTAGTTGCCAAAGCAAACATTTTTAGTTTAACTTGAAGTAACAAAATAACTAAAACTAAAACTGAAATAAAAATTAACAAAAAATATTTAGACATAAAAAAACTAAAATAATAAAATTACAAACACACAACCAAATCACTAAAAACAAAAAAAATTAGACCAAATTACTAAAAACTATATAGACCCAAAGCCCCAAAAAGTAATACAATTACAAACATGCAACAAAACCTTAAACATTTCCTTTCAGCGAGTTGTTGAAGGCAAAACGTTTTGCAATATTTTCCTTCAGCGTTTAGACTCGCAGGTGCTGCATACGCTTTCAGAAACACTTCAGCCGCAGGAAAATCACGTCAAAGCACGCATTACCCAGAGACAGAGATTTCACACACATCCAGCGCCCATCTGCATTAAACATGGCACGCGCTGCTCCGGGGAAGCTCTGTTAATTGTAAAAACAATCAGGCTGTGGGTGATGGAGATGCTTTGCTGCTGAACCCGAACCGAGAGGCTCCGAGGACACTTCCTACATCATTTATTCCCAGCAAGCTCTTGTCAGAGCGGATTGTTTGGATACACATGGCCTGCTCGCTGCACACGGGCGGCACATGCAGGGGCTTGTGTTGTTTTTGGGTTTTTCTGTCTGGCTTTGAAGATGTTTGGGTCCCGACACACTAGAAAGAGAGCCTGGACTCCCTCGTTTCATCTCCGATCCGCCATATGAAAGAGAGGTGAAGAGGGTTCGTGTTTGTTTTCGTACATGAATGTTATCGCACTTGTTTTAGCCGGTTATCTTCCCTGTCTTTTCAAAGAGTCCTTCCTCTCGTGTGGTGAAGCTACAAAGGACTCGACCTCTTTATTTTAAGAAGCCTCTTCTTTGAGTTATTGAGTTCCTCACACAGATCTCTGGTGTCTCTTGCTGTTGAGATGAGACTTTGATATTTTAGATGAGCGGATAAAGACCTCTCGTGTTTCAGTAACTCCAAACCAGGGGAGCGATTGTTAAATAAAGCCATTACTGTTACTTAAAATACCATAAACATTAACTGAAATGAAATAGAATATAAAAGATATGTATTTTATTTCAGCTAGTTGCCAGGGCAAAATTTAGTTAAGTTGAAAGTACTAAAATAAGCTGATATATTAGTTATATAGACATATAAAAGCCCCTAGAAAGAAGGAAAGCAAGGAAAACATTTTATTTTAGCTAAATATTTTATTTTAGCATGTTGCCAAAGACAAACTTTACATTGAAGTACTAAAATAAGTAAAACTGATATTATAAAAAATGAGGCATATTAAAAACCTGAAAAAGTAATAACATTACACATTGAAAATACTAAAAAGTAATTTAGTTTGTTGAAATATTAAAATAACTAAAACTAAAAATTAATAAATTATTTTATCGTATTAAGAACCTCAAAAAAGATTACCAAAAAGAAATTACCAAAAATATAAGAAAACTTATTTTATTTAGTTTGTTGTCAAGGCGAAATTAAACTTTAGTTAAGTACTAAAATAATTAAAAGTAAACCTGAAGTAAATAGTAATAATAATAAATATATAGACATTAAAAACCTCAAAAAGTAATAAAATTAGAAACAGAAATTACTAAATATATAAGAAAACGTTAACTTATTTTATGTCAGCTAGTTGCCAAGGCAAAACTTTTCAGATTAAGTTGAAGTACTAAAATAACTAGAACTTAAACGGTTATAAAAATTAAAAACTTACAAACACAACAAAATTACTGAAAATAAAAGAACACTTAAACTTAATGTATTTCATCTAGTCTCCAAGGCAAATTTTCAATTAGTTGCTGTACTAAAATATCAAAATTAAAACTGAAGTAAAAACGAATAAAAACTTCATAGACATAAAAAAAACCTAATAAAATGAGCAAAAACACTCAATAAAAGTACTAAAACTTTACCTACAATTAAAATGAAAATGATAGTGCTAGAATCTCTGCTCCAATCACATCAGTGCAGTGCATCTCAGAAGTCTTTGCTATTCCAGCCTCGAGCAGCTGAACCTGTAGGAGACGCGGGTCGTGTGCGGCTCTATACTGTGATCTGTCAGGTCACTGCGCTGCTCTGCTTTCATATCAGAGCTTACGAGAGCGCGGCTTCATTTTCATGAAGCATTCCAGCAGGAGAAATCCAATTGAAAAGTTTTTGCTGGAGTATTCACTCGCTGACCTTCTCTGCCGCTCGCTGCCTCCATCTATCTCCTTCTGTGTTCATACAGTCAAGCTTTCATTCCAGCTGCAGTTTCCCGAGCACGTCGTATGGCATTATGTCAGTGTGGATTAGATGTGCTCATGCTTTACAGTTTCTCATGGCATCGCACTCTCAATATTTACAAATGTAGGGCATCTTGTGGTACTTTTATAAATCGAGAGGCACGATGATGCCACGGTTATTACTTTTCAAAGAAGTGTTCTGGTTTCATTTATGCACAAAATATGCATCATATTTCTGCAGAGGAAAAAAAAAGGAAAAGAAAACCTGAAACTTGCCTGGTTAATTTGATGGTCTTAACTCGACACAACATTTATGCACAAAATATGCATCATATTCCTGCAGAAAAAAAAAGTACTTGCCTAGTTACCAGCTGATTTGTATGACTATAAAAAAAAAAGAAAGTGCACAAAATATGCATCATATTCCTGCAGAAGAAAATGATTTCCCTAGTTACTAGTTGATTTGATGACTGTAGCTAGACCAAAATAAATAAATAAATACAAAAAAGCACAAAATATGCATCATATTCCTGCAGAAAAAAATGATTTGCCTAGTTACTAGTTGATTTGATGACTATAGCTAGACCAAAATAAATAAATACAAAAAAGCACAAAATATACATCATATTCCTGCAGATTTTTTTTTATTTGCCTAGTTACTAGCTGATTTGATGACAGTAGCTATACCAAAATAAATAAAGACAAAAAACACAAAATATGCATCATATTCCTGCAGAAATAAATAATTTACCTAGTTACTAGTTGATTTGATGACTGTAGCTAGACCTAAATAAATAAATACAAACAAAAAAGCACAAAATATGCATCATATTCCTGCAGATTTTTTTTATTCGCCTAGTTACTAGCTGATTTGATGACAGTAGCTATACCAAAATAAATAAATAAAGACAAAAAACACAAAATATGCATCATATTCCTGCAGAAAAAAAACATTATTATTTGCTAGGATTTTTGATGCTTAGAATTTTGCCTAGATTTGATTTGATGACTATAAATGCACAAAATATGCATCATATTCCTGCAGAAATAAATAATTTACCTAGTTACTAGTTGATTTGATGACTGTAGCTAGACCTAAATAAATAACTACAAACAAAAAAGCACAAAATATACATCATATTCCTGCAGATTTTTTTTTATTTGCCTAGTTACTAGCTGATTTGATGACAGTAGCTATACCAAAATTAATAAATAAAGACAAAAAACACAAAATATGCATCATATTCCTGCAGAAATAAATAATTTACCTAGTTACTAGTTGATTTGATGACTGTAGCTAGACCAAAAAATAAATAAATAAACAAAAAATAAATACCAAAAAGGACAAAATATGCATCATACTCCTGCAGAAAGTTTATTTGATGACTATAAAAAATAAAGACAGTGCATAAAATATGCATTATATTCCTGCAGATTTTTTTTTTACCTAGTTACTATTTGATTTTATAACTGTAGCTAGACCAAAAAAAAAATGTATAAATACAAAAAAAAGCAAAAATTATGCATCATATTCCTGTTGAAAAACTGGTTACTAGTTGATTTGATGCATTTAACTGGACAAGTAAAAAACCAACATGGTGTCTAGTTGCTCAGTGAAGCCAAAACACAATTGTTTCCCCTCCAGATTAGTTTTAATTTGATTTATGCAAACAATAAAATAAGCATCATAATCCAAATTCACATGTGGATTGATATTCAGAAAAGCCTTTTCGGTTATTATAGTACTATGGCATAATATGATCCCTTTTAGCCTCCGTGGAAATGTATGAAATTAAATTTTAATCTCACTTCATATGGAAGCAATTTGGAAGATTTCTGATTAAAATCACTCAAAAGGATTGCAGATTCATGGGTAAAAGCAAACAGACTTCTGCTGGGAGTGGTTTCATGAAGCATTGCATCAGAGGAGATGAAACGCTAATTGCCGTAAGTGTGGTGTTCTAGTTTCCAGAGGTGACGAAGGTCACGCGGTGGCTGCGCGGTGTGACTGCTAAAGCTAAAAACATGCAATTAAAAGACGCTCGGCCTGTGACAGCAACTCAACAGCTTTGGATGATTCAAGGTCAGGGACTTTTATTCCCATTTTTTCTCTTGTTTTAATTCGATGGAAGGCCTGTTTCTCCGAGGGGAAGGTGTGGTTGAGTTTTCTAGATGTGATTGTGATAACTGTGACTCAAATTACATCCCCGAGCACCAGCATCAAAGTGTGGCAGCCTGGCGTGAAGGTTTCTCCAGCGTGACGGCATGCAGACGGGGCGGAGCTCAACACGGCCCCTCGGAACACTAGGACAAAACCACAGTCTACTGTCCAGAAAACCTGGAATAGTTATGAAAATCTGCTAAAAATGCTCACTCTCAGGCCATCCGAGATTAGGATGAGTTTGTTTCTTCATCAGGTTTGGAGAAATGTGTCTCTGCATCAGTGTCTCAGCAATGGATGCTCTGCAGTGAATGGGTGCCGTCAGAATGAGAGTCCAAACAGCTGATAAAAACATCACAATAATCTACAAGTAATCTACACAACTCCAGTCCATCAGTTAACATCTGGAGAAGACAAAAGCTGAAACAAATCCATCATTAAGATGTTTTTAACTCAAATACGAGTCCATAATAACACTTCCTCCAGTGAAAAAGTGCATCTCCTGTTGTCTCACATCAAAATCCAGCCATATATTTGTTTAGAGCTGTTTTGTCTTGTAAACGCTGCTTGATCTGATGCAGATTTCTCTCCTGATTCAGACCAGAACACTTCTTCACTGGAGGAAGAGTTATGGATTATGGACTCATATTTGAGTTAAAAACGTCTTAATGATGGGGTTGTTTCATCTTTTGTCTTCTCAAGATGTTAACTGATGTACTGGAGTGGTGTGGATTACTTGTGGATTATTGTGATGTTTTTATCAGCTGTTTGGACTCTCATTCTGACGGCACCCATTCAATGAAGAGCATCCATTACTGAGCAACTGATGCAATCACACATTTCTCCAAATCTGTTCCCATGAACTAACACTCTGAACAAATTTTCATTTTGGGTGAACTATTCCTTTAAGGCAAGACACAATAGATGAATAGGGTAAAAATAGACATTACAATGCCTTCCCCAGTTAAAAAGACATGTTACGAAATCTCAAAATTGACCAGTGCATGAAAAAGAAACAGTGGTTTACAGACAGACAGGGCTGATGGACGCAGCATGTGCTGCATTATGTCTTGGGTTTGACGCAGGAGTGAGTGTGAACTGTTTTCTCTCTCTTTTGTCCACTAGAGATCTGCGAATCAGTGGGGGCTTGTTGGCGCGAGGGCATTTTTTGTCATGTTTTTCCATTTCTTGTGTGCTTTTTCACCAGAGAGCCTCTTTTATTCATTATTTCTGCTGCTGTGGAGGTTGATGAATTGGAGATCACACGCGGAGACGGCACGCTGAAGCCTTTCATGCCTCCGTCTGATCTCTCAGGCCTGCCGCGAGACACAGATAGCGTGGCTCCGCGAGTTTCCTCCGTTCTAGGAGGCCGTTTTTGGGTCAAGGTCTGGAGCACTGGCAGGAGTCGGGGACGTCTCAGTGTCTGCGTGGCTTACATGACTGTCAGTGGTTTGGCATGAGGGCAGCGTTCAAGAAATGTTAAAGTGTGTGTGTTTGGATGCAAGTGTGTGTGACTGAGATAGCGATCGTGCTCGGGAGGGCTGGCAGTCGCACCGGGTCGTGGTTCTGGTCCATAGCTAATTGTCGAGCTGATAAACCTGCCCTGGTTTGCTCAGATACCGTCCAATGGGAAGCTCTCTGAATGCTTTTCCTGTGTTGTTGTGGTGCGCTGTGTCTCTCTGCTCCACAATAGAGACCGAATGTTAATGCCCCGTGCCAGTTTTTTAAAGTACAGCACCATGTGTTTTCATTTGTGTTAAAGAGAGCCAATAAGCATTCATAGACTGAAAGCAATAAGCCCCGAGAGGCCATCTGTTACAGTGATTTTACCACGGTTAAAAAGCGTTGTTAGGCCCAGACTCAAAGTGGAGAGGTAAATCACTGGTAAAATCACGGTAATACGCAGCCGCTTATTGCTTTTATAAAGTGGCAGCAGCAATATGAAAAAATACACCAATGTTTAATATATAATTAGTGGCTCTCACTGAGGCGAATGTTAGTATTACTGCTTTGAGTAAAGTTTAAGAACCAGAAGATCACAGATACTTAAGGGTCTAGGACTCTTCACTACAGACTGGAAGAAAATACCAAGAAACCACCCAGAACACACTTGCAACCATATCGCAAACAAAGCTGGGTAGATTACTTACAAATTGTTGTCCATTACTGATTACAGATTACAGGATGGAAACTGTAGTTAGTAACATAATCTAGGTTACTCATTTTAGGTAATGTAGGCCTATTTTGAATACTTACTTAACATTAAACATACCATTGTGATATAAACAATATTGATTTCTACATCATAAAATGCATTAAATATCACATTAAACCAGGGTTTCTCAAACTGGGTTTAATGTATATCCATAAAATTAATGTAATTCTTAAAAAAGTAACTGTAATATGATTATTAAGCATTATAAAATGTAATATACTCTAATTACAAGTACTTACAAGTAGTTACTACCCAGCACTGATTGCAAATAGTGACCACCCAGAACACCCTAGAACCAGAAGATCACAGATAGTTGAGGATGTAGGACTCTTTTCACTCCAGACAGGAAGAAAACACCTAACGACCACTCAGAGCACCCTAGCAACCATCCAGAACACACTTGCAATCATATAGCCTCTTGCACACTTTACAGTTTCTTTGTTAAATGTTTAAATGCGGTTACAGTTTTTGAAAATGGCCTCAACTTTCCGTTCATGCATGTTCAGATGTGTCAGGTGACACATGTGGAGGGTCAAGCCGAGGTTACGGCTCCCCTTCAATTAGCAGGTGATCAGAGGCCGGTGACGGGGAAGGTGTGATTTAAGACCTACACGTGATGGAAAGCAGCCTCGCTCTACCCAGAATCCCCTGGGGCTCTATGTGCTAATGCAGTCTCACCCGTTCTCCTCCATCTCCTCGTTCCCCTAACACTCAGACACAGGCCTGTTACATCGCGGCTGATATTGATGTGATGTCAATGCTGCTCCCTGACAAGGTCTGCAGGGTGGTAGGGTTGGGTATGGAAAACTGGTTCCATTTTAGAACCAGTTCCAAATTTCCAAGAACCGGGTATTTGATAAGACGCGTGCATTTCGATTCTGCTCAACGATTCCTGTGTTTGCATTTTAATGTGCTTTAAACTGATTTAAGTGCAGGAACGGAAAGAACTTGCACCTTGTTTACATGCATTTCACTGCAGAAAAGGTTGTTCCGGGCCAGTTATTAATGCACTGCCTGTTATTAATGTTAATCAAAGAACAAAAGAAAATCATTCACTGATCTTGACTGAATATCTATAATAGCTTAAATCTATATTCATTTATGAAAAGAAAACTATGCAGTGTTTTTAAAATTTTAAGTACAGTTTCTGTGCCTGAAATTTGGTTCAGTTGTATTTATTATGCTATGGTTAATTTATTAGTTTGTTCCTATTTTATTACAGACTGTTTACTTGTCTTTAACACTTTAATATTTGAAATGTATATGAGTCTAGTTGTTTTTGCTGTGGTATTTTTGTTAAAAGCATAGGCAAAAGTTCCTCTTGTAGGCCTAAGTGTTCTGTAGGCTGCTGATTTTTGCTCGTTATTCAGCTGCAACAGAATGCTTTGTATAAAGACAGAATAAATATTTGACATTTTTTTAATATTGGATTTTTTTTAATCTTGTTGGAATCGAAACTAGGTAGAATCGGAATCGATAAAAGCCCAACGATACCCAACCCTACACCCTTCTAAACGGGTGTTTTTGCAGTGATGCCATAGAAGAACCATTTTTGGTTCCCCAAAGAACCTTTCAGTGATCAGTTCCTAAAAGAACCATTTTGAAGAACCTAATCTAAAGAACCTTTTTTGACTATAAATAACCTTTTCTGCATTTGAAAGGTTCCATGGATGTTTAAGGTTCTACATAGAACCATTGATGCCAATGAAGAAGCTTTATTTTTAAGAGTGTAGGGGTGCGGCGAGACACGGTTCGGCCGAGGGTGCAGAGGTGTGGCCAGAAATCTGTCTCTCGCTCCAGAGTCATTCTCCTCTTGTGTAAATAATTGATGTCTGGTGGCCGGGTATTAAGAATAGAAAGCGTATTTGCAGGTGACAAACGCCTCTGCGCTTCCCTCTCGTGGAGAGACGTGGAGTCAGAGGGCAGATATTAGAACGCGACCGGCAAACACGGGACATATAGAGCCCAGTCAGTCTCGAGCGCTGTTTCATTGTCCTCAAAGGGAATGTGGATTGGATCTTCCTGTTGACTTTTCTCCGTGAGCCCCGTCGCTCCGCCAGCTTCAGATAAATATAGGTTTGTGTTTGATGAGGAAGACACCGGTGAGGCGAGGTGAGGAAGGGCTCTGATGAAAGCCAGGCGTAATTACAGAGGACGGTTCCCTGTCTGCAGACAAATATCTGTGGAATTAAATAAACCAGATTCCCTCGGCTGAAGGAGACAGCCGCAGGTTTGTGGGAAATGAAAACTCACATATTTAGTCTCAGGCACCAAACATACTGTATGCAAGTACATGAACGCAAACGCTTCTAGCCATACAAGATCAAATACGTACAACATGATTCATAAGTACAAGATACAGAGTTTGAAATTGAATGAATTGCCTTCAACATGTTGAAGTTGAATGGAAATGACGGGACAAGGAATTTACTGAATTGCACATCTGTCTATCCGACTATTTGTCTTTCTGTCAATCTATTCAACTATCTTTCTATCCAACTGATTATCTATCTATCTATCTATATATCTATCTATCGTTCTATCGTTCTATCTATCTATCGTTCTATCTATCTATCGTTCTATCTATCTATCTATCTATCTATCGTTCTATCTATCTATCTATCTATCTATCTATCTATCTATTGGTCGATCGGTCTATCGGTCTATCATTCTATCAGTCATTCTATCGTTCTATCTATCTATCTATCTATCTATCTATCTATCTATCTATCTATCTATCTATCTATCTATCTATCTATCTATCTATCTATCTATCTATCTATCTATCTATCTATCTATCTATCTATCTATCTATCTATCTATCTATCTATCTATCGTTCTATCTATCGTTCTATCTGTTGGTCCGATTGTTTATCTATCCAGCTGTCAATCTATCTATCTGACTGTCTATCCATCTATCTGTCTTTTTTTGTCCGACTGTCTATATATCCAACTATCTACCTTTCTGTCTTTCAATCCATCCATCCAGTTTCTTTTATTCATTCAGCAGACATTTTCTATCCAAAGCAACTTACAAATGAGGTACAATTAATTTTTAAATGTTTTTAGTGCACAGTGACACGTTTAAAGTATAAGCTGGATTCGTTCACAAGCAAGAGCAGAAGTGAAATGCTGGAATATATTTCTTTGCTTGCATGCACAAGCTGCATGTGATTACAGTCTTTCCATGACGAGCGTCTGGGTCTGTTTCTCTTTAGCTGTCGCAAACAGTAGCTCACAGCCTCGCAGGCAAACACATTTATATGAACATGCTCTATAAAACACTCACTCCTTCTCTTCTCATCTCCTCTCTCTGTAGATGACGACTATCTGGGATTGGGTGAGCTCCCGGAGACGTTCCCCTCGGACCCGCCCGAGCCGCTCCCGCACTTCTTGATGGAGCCGGAGGAGGCGTACATCGTCAAGAACAAGCCCGTTAACCTGGACTGCAAAGCCACGCCGGCCACGCAGATCTACTTCAAGTGCAACAGCGAGTGGGTTCATCAGAAGGAGCACACGGTGGAGGAGCGCGTGGATGAGGCCTCGGGTTAGTTTGGATATTAATTATATACATTTATATATTTCCTGTAGCATAATTATTAAAAATGTATATAGTTTTATTATAGATCTTTTAAAAGTAGTTTAAAATAAATTAATATTTTATTGTATTTTATGTTCTGCAAGTGAACATTGCTTTATTGTGCCGTCCCAAAGAGGCACAAAATCACTTTCACAGACTTTTATATTAACTGTTCCCTCTTGGTGGAGTGACCTGCCCAACTCAATCCAGCAGTCCTTAACCATCTTCAAGAATCAGCTAAAACACATCTCTCCCATCTTTATTTGACCCTCAAACTCGAGCACTCTTGTTTTCTTAAAAAAACAAAACAACTAACACTATCTATTTGTTTTCTTCTTATTTATTATACAATTAATAAAAGCAAAAAAGGCCTATAACTCTAGTAGGGCTGTCACTAACGACTATTTTTATTTCGATTAATCTATCGACTAATTTCCCACTAAAAATCAACAATTTTACTTAAGAATATTTTATTAAACCAAATGAAATCCAAATTTCAATGAAATCCTTTTTTAAAGCAAAAGTAATGTGCAACATAGAGTTCAAGAAGCAAGTGTCCATCTCATCTCAGTCCAGATCACTGAAATCAGTTCAGTATTATAGTGTAAGAATGACAACATATCCACGTGTTCTAGTCTAATAATACAATTATAATCAGTATTTTAAATAAAGGAGGATTTACCAGAAATGTTATTTACCAGAATTTATTTAGGAGAAAAATTTAAATGTGCAGTATTTCTGAAAGAAAAAAGAAAGAAAAAAAACAACACTTTTTAAAAAAAATATAAAATCAATTAATTGGAGATGCTTTTGATTATTAAAATTTAATGGAACCATTAAAATGGAATCCAGAAAATAATGGAAAACAGAATCTGGTACAGATAAAACTGTAAAACTCAATTAATTAGACAGGCTTTTTGATTGATAAAATTTAATTTAACCATTAAAACAGAGTATAGAAAAATGAAAATGGAAAAAAATGAATTTGGAAATAAAACAGATTTCATAGGGCCCTATAATAATAATAATAATAATAAATATATATATATGTATTGTATATATAAAAATATACATTGATTGATAATAAATTATGATAATTAGTTCAAATAAAGTATCAAAAGCAAGAAATCAATTGGTTTTATTGAACAAAACTGTTAAAATACATAATGTATTATAAACAATATTTTAAACATTACTGCGCGATCTAATCCTTGTTTAATATTGACCAAGCACCATTTATTTCAAATGTCCACTTAATCTTTGGCCATTTCTTTAGGACAGAAATGCTATAGCCACTGTAATTAAATGAATACGTGGACATCAAAACGTGTAAACTCAGAGTGAGGGTTTGAGCTTTTATTTTGAAATCACAATGTTTTCTCCTGTGTTTGCACAGGTTTATAAATGATTTACCTTACAAATCTGATGAAATGGCGCACGTTGCGTTCCCAGATGAATGTTATAATAAACCCAAACTCACAACAACATGCAGAGATGAGTTTGAGACGCTTCACTCATGTAAATGATAAGTTTCTGTGGAGCTACTGTGAACGGAGCCGCTGTGACACACGTGCTTAACCTACACGCATGTAGATAATTAAAGCTCATATACTGTGTTAGAACTGCATCGCATTTAATTCTTTAATTAAATCATAGTGTTTGTGAATTCACAATTATGCTTAATTATGCAGCCTTGGAAAATAGTCTAATAATGTGTTTTATGGATTCTGGTCTGTGAAATATGGGACTTCCAGTATTTTGCCGGTCAGTCGATGATTTTTTGATGAGCAAAATGAAGTCGATGATTTTTCAAAATCGACTAGTCGACTAAAATCGACGAATCGCGACAGCTCTAAACTCTAGCTTGCTCTATTCTTTTTCTATTCTATATGTTTTGCTTTTTATTTATTATATACTAAAAAAAAAACTTGCTACATGTACTACGTTAAGCTAACTGAGACTTGTCACAGCACTTGTATATTATTGCTCTTTTGTTGATTCTGATTGATTCCATTGTCCTCATTTGTAAGTCACTTTGGATAAAAGCATCTGCTAAATGACTAAATGTAAATGTATTATTTTTTATTTTATTTTATAAATGTTTTTTAATAATACATATTTGTTGAGTATTTTATTATTCATATTTTTTTATTTTTTTTTTAAATAGTGTATGTTTATTTAATGTATATATTATTAAAATAGAATGTAGTTGTGATGAGATGCTGTATATAATATTTTAATAATGTATTAATAAAGTACATATATTAATAGTATATTTATTATGTTAATAAAAACAAATACTCATATAAATATATAATAAGTTTTAAATAATAAAATAATAAATATAAATATAATAAATAAAACATAGAACTATTGATATAATATTACATAATATAATATTATAATACTTCATAACAATATAAATGTTTACATTTGTAAAAATCATATGAATATATTAAATATTTTATAAATATTTATCTTTCATTTTTAAAAAGTTATTAATTCATTAAAATTTATTTTATGTTTAATATTAAAATATTATGATGAAATGAGATGGCGTATATAATACGTTTATTTATTTAACAGAATACAGTTGTCAGTCCAGTTTGTAAACTCATTTCTGTACCAGCGGGGGTGTTTAGGGATGGGGTAAAGAGAAAAGCACACAGATATGAATGAGAAGGCCTAGCATGCACAGCAGCTCTCGTCCCTCGGGCGCTCGGGTCTTAAAGTCAGAAAATCAAGCAAATGAATAATTCAGAGGAGACTTTTTACGGCGCCCCCCACCTTCCTCCAGCTTGTAATGAGAGTGGAATTTCTCAGCCTTGTTAAACTGCGAGGGCCGCACAGTGACGGCCGTAAACTCGCCATAGAGAGGGTTTGTTTGGGACACGGACATCATTAGGAGGTTTTGATGCCCAGATCTTCTTTCTGACACACTTGTTTCACACGAACCCTTGGTAACAGTCACTCGTGGGATCTGGAGCTTCTCTCTGCAGTTCCAGAGCACTTCAGGAGCTCGTTTGTGTCTCATCTGTGCTTCTGTTGCTCTGAAGAGTTCAGCGTCTCTCAGCTCATTTTAGCATGTTTTGTTACTTTAGCGCCACTGTTTCCTGTGATGATGACATTCAGCGAATCACGAGCCGCTGGCACTTCTAGAACTGATTTTTATATTTTTTTAACAGAACAGAGTTGTCAGTCCAGTTTGTGTTGTAAACGGTCCTTTTTATGCAGTTTTGCTTATAAAAAAAAAAAGAGACAACCACATTGTAATCTAAAACACAAGCTGAAATTTTTGCAAAAAGTGTTTCAAAATGTGAAATTGATGCCGTAAACAATTACCCAATTTGGCACATTAGTTTGGTTGTTACTGGATTTTGTCCGGTCGTAGTTTATTGTCATGTAAACCTGCAGCTGCTGTGCTTCGACTCTCGGGCCGGTTTGTGTTTGAATTCTCCGTTTATTGAATCCTGCGGAGGATGGGAGTGATGTTGGGCTGGAAATGAGGTGCTGGACAATGCTGGCGTGTGTGTGTGTGTGTGTGTGTGTGTGTGTCCGCAGGGATTTAATATCCAGCCGTTCAATAGGGACGTGGCACTGAACGCCAGAGAGCGAGATTGCTACCTGAGCGCTCACGGCGACAACTCAATTTCCCTTTTTTGGCAGCTGAATGCAGCCAATCAAAGCAGCCGTGTCGTCTGTAATGGCTCCAGACCCTCGGGGTGTTTGATTCTCTCTCACACTGACCATTGTGATTCACTGAGGAACCTGCGAAAACTTCACACACACACAATAACACGCATCGAACAGACATGCAGATTGAATTGAATGGAAATAAATCTTCATCTGTGTATTGGGGTTTAAGTTTAAAGCTCGCAGCAAACTGATTTTCAATCATCCTGTCGACGGTTTTCTTAGCTGTGACTTTGACGAGGATGAGGTTAACGCTGAGTATCGTCCCTCGTCCCTGAATGTCAGAGGAGTTTGTGTGCTGCGAGCGCAAATATGAAACTCCATAAGTCCACGTCTCACAGAGACTTTATCTGAGACTGAATCACTCCAGAGCCAGGCTTCTGAATCACTCCTGGAAGAGGAAGAGCATTGCTAGCATACTGTATACGGCCTACTGTTTTATTTCATAAAAAAACAACAACAAAAAAACAGTATTTAAATTTTGGATTCTTCAATTTTAATAATAAATCAAAATTAATAAAAATTAACAATATATTGTGATTAATATTATAATTAAGTTTATAATATATATATACACATACATATACATACATACATACATACATATACAGTACATATACATATATATATATATATATATATATATATATAAACAATATTTTATTATTTTTTTTTATCAAATAAATAATCATACATGAAGTAATAATAAATAAATAAAAATAATTGCAAAAATGCATTTGTATATATATAAAATAGACAAAAAGTTAAAAACTTCACTGTTATTATTTAATATTAATATTTGTATATTCAATTTTTAGTTTAATAATAAATTAAATGATCATGAGAATATTATATCTGCTTAATAATAAAATGTAAATGTACATTTCAATTAATTATCATTATTTTAATAATTATTATTATTAGTTATTAAAGATTTTAAAACATTAAATAAACAATGTTGTAATATTTAATATAAATATTTGTATGTATGTTTTAATAATAAATTAAATGATGAATATATTATAATAAATTATATAATAATAAAGCTTAATATTAAAGTTATGGATTGTGCTTGTGTGTGTGTGTATATGTATATGTATATATATATAATATAATATATATAATTTTATATTGTATGTGTGTGTATATATAAAATGTAATATATTTAAAGTGTCCTCTCCTCTCCTCTCCTCTCCTCTCCCTTCCCCATCCCATCCCATCCCATCCCATCCCATCCCATCCCATCCCATCCCATCTCCTCCTCTCCTCTCCTCTCCTCTCCTCTCCTCTCCTCTCCTCTCCTCTCCTCTCCTCTCCTCTCCTCTCCTCTCCTCTCCTCTCCTCATCCCATCCCATCCCATCCCATCCCATCCCATCCCATCCCATCCCATCCCATCCCATCCCATCCCATCCCATCCCATCCCATCCCATCCCATCCCATCCCATCCCATCCCATCTCCTCTCCTCTCCTCTCCTCTCCTCTCCTCTCCTCTCCTCTCCTCTCCTCTCCTCTCCTCATCCCATCCCATCCCATCCCATCCCATCCCATCCCCTCTCCTCTCCTCTCCCTTCCCCTCCTCATCCCATCTCCTCTCCTCTCCTCTCCTCTCCTCTCCTCTCCTCTCCTCTCCTCTCCTCTCCTCTCCTCTCCTCTCCTCTCCTCTCCTCTCCTCTCCCCTCCCCCTCTCCGCCCCTCTTCTCTTCTCTTCTCTTCTCTTCTCTTCTCTTCTCTTCTCTCCCCCTCTCCTCTTCTCTTCTCTCTCTCCCCTCCGCCCCTCCCCTCCCGTCCTCTCTCCTCTCCTCTCCTCTCCTCTCTTCTCCTCTCGTTTCTAATTTCCCCTGATTGACAGAATAGAACCGCAGATAGAAGTTGCTCTGGCTGGTCAATAGCTATTTGAGCTGATGGATACCTGATCCGATGGTCACAATCTCTCTCTCTCTCTCTGTGTGTTTCTCGCGCTGCTTTTCTTCATGTGTTTGGTCAGAGAGGCAGATTAACAGACATTTTGTGCAGAGCTGTGCGGCTCCAGCCTGCTGTCCCCAAAATAAATAAAGAAAGAGTTGGCTTACTGCGGAGGCCGAGCTCAGATCATTAGCTCGCTGCAAATGGATTTCTCTGGAAGCCAATGGAGTCGCTTTGAGGAGAAACACCTACTCAAATGTTCTCCTATCGATCCGGCCTCTTAAACACTCATCCGCGCCTCACAACTCGCATTACCGATGGGCCGTTCGGGATCGCGTCTATTTATAGCATCTGAATGATTGCGATGGGTGTGGGCCGGTTTCATCCGTGAGCTACGGCACTTAGGAGCGACACAAGATGGATGGCAGTCGATTTGTTTCTTCCCAGCCGCGTGTTTCTCACCCGCCGTGTTTAATTATGTCGCTTGCCACACAAAACGGCCACCAGGAGTAAATAGGAACTCTTCGATTTCATTGCTTTTGCCAACAGCGTCGGTCTCGTCGTGAACTGCCTCGTCATGTGAAGGATTAATCCAGCAAGTGCTGTCCAGATATCGTCTGATTTGGTATATATAAGTATATATTAGAATACTATATATAAGAATAAAAATATAAAAAATTAAATAAGCAATATTTTATATGCATTTTGAATTTAATAATAAAATATCCATGTATATAATAATAATATTATTAATTCATAGAATTTTATATTAAATTACAAAAAAAATATGTTTGTGTATATAAAGAAAAAAGATGACAAAATAATAAAATAAAATAATATTTCAGTATTATTTAATATTAATATTTCATTTTTTATATATTTTAATATTTTATATATTTATTATAAAATAAAAAAATTAAATAAACAATATTTTATTATTTACTGTAAATGTTTTGTAAATGTTTTGATAAAAAAAAAGTCAAAATGAAACTTCATTTGAACATTACTTTAAAAATGCTTTTATTATGTCTCTCTAATGATGGCACTTGTGGTTGCACTTTATTTCACAGCACATGTACTTACAGTGTACCTACCTAAGTGCTGGTAATATAATGTAACTACATAGTATGTACATGAGGAACAGGACTGTAAAATAAAGTGCTTCCACCCTTGTGATAGGAAGACGTAAACAGGACCAGCATCAGATGAAGGGCAGCAGAGGTCAGGTGAGGAGCATCTGACCGTTAATCTCCTCACTCGGCCGGCTGAGTTCATTATGTGTAACACACACCACAGAGCTGAGTGATGATGGAGACGCCCTCGGCCTGATCCAGCTGTCCATCTCCAGCAGATCGATACAGAAGAACCAGAGCCCTGATCAATAATGCATCGTGTCAAACACAGGAGACCTAATGTATGACAGGCAGCAAAATGATTTCATCGTCATAAGAGCGTGGCGTACAGGAGTCACCCGCTGCGTAATGACAGGATTTTGAGGTCATCGGTCAGCCGGATGCTTGATTGGTGCTCATAAAGTCTGTATTTATTGCAGTTTTTTAGTCCACCGTTTTCAGTTCACTAGCCAATAATTTTTTTTTTGTCATGTCGTTTTATGTGAAGATTGAGAATCAGTATAATAGCTGATATATAAATGTGAATTTAACTGATATTATATATTGTGAAATTTAGTGTTGTATAATATTTATTTAATTTTTATATAATAGTTTTATATTTATATTAATTTAACTTTTACTTTTTAAAATCAGTATTTATTTTTATTTATAATTACATATTATTTATAATTTATTTGTTTTTCTCATATATGAATTATAAAATTATATTATTTAATAAACATTTTAAATGATACAATTATATTTTAAAAATATATATTTTATAATGTATATCTACAAATTCAACATTATTTACATTAAATATTGTATAAGTTTGTTTATTTTTAAAACTATAATAGTTTTTAATATTTTATATTAATTTACCTTTGTTTTATTATTTTTAATAGCAATTTAGAATTGTATATTATTTCTAATAATTAATTTTATAAATATAATATAATTTATTGTATAAAGTATACAATTATGTTAAATTTAATAAGCATTTTAAAATATATTAAATATATTAAAATATATATATATATATTTTTAGATGTAATTTTATGATTTATATTTTAAATTTACATAAATTTTACGTAAATTGATTATTTAATCTAGAATTCCTTCAAGAATTGAAATGTTTTTCTAATAAGTGAAATCGGGCATCAATTCCTGTAATATACAGTAAAAAAAATATATATATATTTTTTAAAAATATTAAAACTTTAAACAATTTGACTTAGATTTTTTTTTTGTATTGTAAATATTATTTATGATCAAATATTATAACATTATTGTTTATTATTTGCCATATTCACAATAATTCAGTGATTTAAAACAGTACAGTACAGTATTTCTCTGGGCTGCAGCTCCAGCATCACACAGGCTTTAATTATTGAAGCTGATAGTGGCTCATAAACAGGGTCAATCGTGCTGCGGTCACTGAGCAGCTGCTCCCACGGGCCTCTGCCTCAATCAAACCGCTTCACGACGCTCCTCATGCCATGGTTTCCAGGCCAGACTTTGATGTGTCGTCCGTGAGCGTCTGAAATGGTTTGTGAGGAGTTGAATGACGACCTCGGGAATAATTCGGTCGCAGATGAACGCCGCATTTCCAATAAAGCCGTTCTGCATTGTAGCTTCCAATATAATGCAGTTTTGATGCAAATATAACGGCGAGTTGGAGTGCTTGTTGGCTTTGGAGGACAGGAAGAACGTGTGAGAAATGTGAGCTCTATCCAGCGCATTAGAAATATCATTTCAGTGCCAGCTCTAGATTCCTAATCCTAATAAGCGGCTAAATAACTGGAGAGAGAATACAGGTCTGTTTGTCTTCATTTCTACAGCGTGTAACGTGTGCACTACAATAACTGCTGCTGGATCGTTTCACTTCAGGATTTACAGCAGAACATCACCATGAGACGGAGTTTACAACTCATTTCACTTCCATAAAGTGACGTGTTTCTGAGAGAAACATGATTTTGAGCTGCGTGTACTGGATATTGATTTGATTGGATGGTGAAAAGTGAGCGTTTCGTACCAGAATGGAGCTGGACCTGAGTGAGAGTTCACTAAACACTTATCTAACGGGGAAGTCGTGGCCTAATGGTTAGAGAGTTGTACTTGTAATCCAAAGATTGTGGGTTCGAATCTCAGGTCCGGCAGGGA
>CM041812.1:30189808-30217308 GCA_023376895.1 Aspiorhynchus laticeps
ACGTGAACTTGAAGACACTTGCACAAACGCGGATGGGTGACACGAATGGAAATGATTCCAGATCGGTGATGTAGTATTTGGTTTCCCAACAAGGTCCATCGCTCATCATGAAATAAATTTGCTGAATGCAGAATAAACTGTATTTTCCTGCGCTCAAACCTGCCAATCTAAAGGAAACGCCGTGTATGGCGTTTGAGGTAATTTGTGAATTAGCATAGATTTATAGTCTAAATAAAACAATTTGCAACCGTTACTATATTACACTTGTATACAAAACTTTGTATTATGCTTGTTATAAAGTGTGTAACACTTACGTCACGTGCGCTACCGCCGGTGGCAACAGACAACCGCGGTGACGACCGACCACCGCCGGTGACGCGGTTGTCACAAAGACCGTCACAGCCCTAGTGTGTGTGTGTTTAATCACGCTCATATGATGATCTCTACGAGTGCCACAGAACACAGCTTTCTATCAGTGCAGCCAAAAACATGCACGTAAAGTGTAAAGAATGATAGATTCCAGCAGAGACGTGAGAGAACGGAGGAATATCGCTGCCTTCATGTGCTATCGGAAATTTCCTATTTACCATTTATGAAGTCATGATTACGAGCTTGTCAAGTGCTTTAATGTCGGAAAGAATAAAATGTAGCATCCCATTGGTTGACAATCATATAATTCACCGCGCTATACATGCAGTTTACTGACAATTCTGGAATTTCGGTCAAATACATGCATTTCACTGCTTATAAAACATTCAATATGCTTCGAATGATCGTTCATATCTAGCCTATAAATACACTACTTTAGCATCAAGACAAAGGGATGTAGTTGTTGTGAGAACAGCATTGACAGCAGCAATGGTTGTCCCCTCCACCGAGTTTAAAGTTATGACCCGCCCAACTCGGAAACTCTGGTGTCAAAATTATTTCAGAATTTCCCAGTAGTAAATACGACTAGGAAACTCGTATTTACAATAATTCTGATAGCACGTGAAGGCAACATATGATTCATGGATTCATCAGCTGATCTTTATAACATGACCCCCCCCCCCTCTCTCTCCCACTCTCCTGTCATGTCTGATCTGTCCTGTCATAATAAAGGCAAAAATGGCAAAAAAAAAAAAGAATTTTTGCATTATTTTATAATATTTATTTGTTAAAATTTGTTTTAATAATGATGATGATGAATGTAATTTTCATAATTATATTAAATATATATTTTAAATATTTATAATTGTTATTTTTATAATATTTATGAGCTAAACAGAAATTCATTACACTGATTTTACCACGATTATATAGGTACGTGAAGCAGATGTGTGTGAAAATCAGCAACACACAGCTTTTAATGAAATAGTTAGAAAATGAGTTCTGTTGCTGACACATGCGATCCTGACAGGCAGTCTTTGAGATTCAGTCATTCTCTGTTTAAGTGGATGGAGCTGAAATTCCTGCCTGAGGGCTTCACAACAACCAGCTCGTTTTAGAAAACACTTGGATTACGGGCAGAGGTCACGCGTGTGAGCTGTTAGACTGCACATCCTCGTGTGTGTGTGTGTGTGTGTGTGTGCGTTTGTGTGTGAGTGTGTGTGTGTGACCAAATATCCTCACAACGATAGTAAAACCTGACATTTTTGACATTGTGGGGACCGGCCTGCTGTCCCCAGGAGGGAAAAAAATGATTAAAAATAGTAAATGATGTTTATCTGAAAGTGTAAGAATGCATACAGTTTTCCTGTAGGGGGTAGGTTTAGGGTTAGGGGATAGAAAATATTGTTTGGTCAGTATAAAAGTAATAGAAGTCTATGGAAAGTCCCCACAATTCACCGAAACCTAATGTGTGTGTGTGTGTGCAGGTCTGGTGGTGCGGGAGGCCAGTATCGAGATCACCCGTCAGCAGGTGGAGGAACTCTTCGGTCTGGAGGATTTCTGGTGTCAGTGTGTGGCCTGGAGCTCTGCAGGAACCACCAAGAGCCGTAAAGCCCACGTCCGGATCGCCTGTGAGTCCAAACACACTACAGCACACACCTGACACACACAGGAACTGAGACGACATGAAGGAGTGTATGCTGACGTTTCCCTTTCCTCTGGTGGAAGTGTGTTGCATTTACATTCTTGTGGTGGTTTTCCTCATTTAGTGTTGCTAACAAAAGCAGCATCCTTAATCGCACCAATCACAGCGCTGGTGTTTATATGCAGCTGCTGACCTCACTCCGTCCAGCAGCCTTGTTCTCAAGAGTTTATATCCACGGACAGAAATCAAGCTTGACGTTGCATGTCTCTCTGCGTCTCAAACCCAGATACCTTTACAAACCTGTCTCAGACAATATAGTGACACTAGAAAGGTGTGTGAATGTGATTTATTAGATCAGAATCACAAAGGTTTTATCAGTCAAACCCCTTTCAGCTGAAATACATACTTATCCCTGAGATTTCAAGTTAATATTTCAATTATATAACAACACATGATGCATGACATGCAGTTAAACAGATAAAACATTTCATGTATTTTTAATAAGATTTTTAATGCAAATTATTTGTGTATTAATAATTAACTATAACAAATACTTAAATCATAAATCTAACAAAATATTTGATGTCTTTTTTTAATATATTTTTATTTTATGCATTTTTGTGCATTAATAACTAAATATAAAAATAAATACTTAAATAAATCATACATATAACAGCTAATTTTTTTAAATATATTTTTATTTTGTGAATTATTTTTGCATTAATAGCTATATATAAAAATAAATATTTAAATCATACATATAGCAAATATTTCATGTATTTGCCAACATTTTTATTTTATGCATTTTTTTATTAATAATTAAATATAAAATAAATGCCTAAATAAATCATATATATAACCAAAATTTTTCATGTATTTAAAAAATAATTTAATATTATGCAATTTTTTGTGTGTTAATAATTAAATGCAAAAATAATAAATACTTAACAAAATCATATATAAAATAATTCAAATGAAAAAAGTAAAAATCTTAAGTTTAATGTTTTATTGCTGTTTTTCTTATTCTTGTTTCATGTTTTAATTTTTTTTATATTTGATTTAATAAGTAAAAATAAAATAAATAAAAAATGTAATACAAAATTGAAACTTTAAATAAAAAAAATTATATTTATATTCACTGCAGAAGATTTTCTTAGATTTTCTCTCTTTGTATTTACATTTTTATTATTTATATTATATGTACAGAAATAATACAAGGAAAATGCTTTGAAAATTCTCAGAAGTCAAGGTTATTCAAAACATGACTGAAGGTATATCACCAGTAGACTATTATTATCTATAAATGTTCTGTAAAAGACAATGAACAGCAGCTTTCAGTCTGTCACCGTGATGCAAACATGAGATATCAGACATACAGTAGTAGTTCTTCACAGGTATTTTATTCACTTGCGCTGCTTTTCCATTGTTTTTTCTATGTAAACATGGACTGACTGTTGCGCTCGCGTCTCTTGCATGAAACGGCATCTAAAAACACACCGCTCGAGTTAAAAGAAGTTCACTCTCATCTTCTCTCATGTGTTTCCTCTTCCACTGCCGCGTCACATCTTTATCAACACAAAAGCTCATTCTGTGTGAATAGTGTCTCGTGATATATTCTACTTATGGTCCTTCACAGAGTGTGTCATACATGAACGGTTAATCACGCGCGCCGACATGCGGTTGGATCATTAGTTTCTCGTTACGGTTATCATGGGCATATTGTCAAATTGTGTCATTCTAATGTTTGGTAATAGTTCTATTCAAAATCGTGATTCCTCGATTTATAAAAAATAAAATCATGGCAGAATTAAATTTGAATTAATAGATATAACTGGAAATATTGCCCGGCCCTACTGTACAGTACTTGCTTTTTTCAGTGAAAAACTGCAGCTGGCACCTGGTTAGGGCACTTAATTACTCCTCCTCGTTGACCTGTTGATCTCCTCATGGGCTTTAGTTACAGTCGGTGTCTAACACACACTCGTCTCTCTCTCTCTCTCTCTCTCCAGAGGCTAATGGAAACAGCAGCGATCATTTAGCCTTTTTCAGCATCCCGTCTGTGACAGATGTTTTAATCAGGGCCTGAGTAACACTCCAGAGCGATAAATAAGCAGCGTTTTGTTGTTGTGGATCGCTGATCAATGGAAACGCCGTAAAGTTCAGGAGCTGTAGAAGGCCGGCGCTCTCATTGAGGATATTAATGGTGAGCGTGATTTGTGAGCGCGTCGCGTCAGGCACTTCCAGCGTGAGTTATGAGGGGACGAGCTTCGATCCGGACGCAGATGCTGTTTAACACGGACTCACACACTGCTGTGATTTACCTCCACACAACACACTCAACTAGAGAGAGACTCACAATAACACACTACTGTACTACTCATACTAGCGCTGCTGTGTGTTTACTGTCACAGTGGAACACCTGACTGAAATACTGTGTTTGTCAAAATGCACAACTTACAATAAGAGCAAAGTGTGTGAAATACTCTATCCAACAATGCAATGCACTTGACTTGACCTTTCATTTACAGTGTGATGAGTGAACTGGAGTCATAACAGCCTTGATTTATAACCTCTTTACTGGCTTTTACCTCAACAGACTGCCAAATGATAAGACACAATTTGTTTTAAAATGCTAATTCATGATTTATTTGTGATAAGATGATAGCTTTGTGATAAGATGATAGCTAGATGCTGGTTATTGTGTTGGAAAATATTTTTGTATTTTTAAATTTTTTTTAAACTGCATTTTATTTTACTATATATACACATAAAACTTAAAAGTGATTTTTTTTTTAAATATTTTTTAAATACATTTTAAAAATGATATTGTTTAAAAAAAGATGTAAAGTTTTTTAAAATATTAAATATATTTGATTTTACTATAGTGTATACATGAAACTTAATACTTGATTTTTTTTAAATAAGCATGTGTATGTGTGTGTGTATATACATGCATAACATTTGTATTTTGAATTACATTTGAATTACAGTTGAATTACTTTAAAGTTTTAAGAATAGTTAAGCATTTGTAATACAATAAAAACTTAAATATTAAGTTATATAGTAATCATATTTTTAAATTAAAAATAGCTTGCTACTGTGAAATATGGTGCATTTTGGCAGTAGGCAGTTTTGTTTTTGAAACAACCTATTACCATTACCATTACTATTACCATTTCTGCAAAATATGGATATAGCAGAAATGATAGTATGCTGTTCTTATCACTGCAGTCCTTCATGCATGATGTTCAGAGGAGAATACTAGATTATTCTTACTGAATACTGCAGAGTCAAACAGTATGCATTATTCCCTGAAAAAACATTTCAAACACTGTCACATACTATTGCATGTTTAATTCAGTGAGAGGCACCCAGTTAAAATGATTTTAGCATTTATAGTCTAATTATGTGTAAATATTTATTTAATGTCGCAGCCTGATCAAATAATGAATCATAAAAGATGTTAAAAATCACAGTTGACATTTCAATTGTTAGACTGGAAGTAGGTTGAGTGCAGTGCATTTTGGGATGCAATTTATTGTATGCAATGTGCACATTTAGTAGGTCATCTGGATATTTCAAGCATATGGGAAAATTGCATACTATACATTGTATGCACGCTATATATACTGCAGCAATCATTAGCGTAGTATGCTGTTCCAGTCTCAGTGTGTACTAAGGCTGTCAAAATGGCTGAAAAACTAAATTCGAATTTTGTACTTAAATATTATCAATATTGCAATTATATTCAAATTTAAAAGGCATAATTTCAGTTATGGGGGGAAAAAAGCTTTTGGTTTCTCTCCCGAGGCCACAAGAGGGCGCATCGAGCAAAATATTACAATGCACGTTTCTACAAAGCAAACAAATAACATCTTTGAAAAAAGTTCATAATGTTTAAAATAATTGTTATAAACTATATAATGAATTAAGTTGCTTAAACAATTAGAAACAAAACAGCATCTTGCATGTATGTATAGTTTAATACAAAGGACCAAAAACCAATCACAAAGAGCACTTTTTTAATTTAAAAACATGTGATGCAGTGGAATGGGGAAAAAAACACCATAAAGTCTCGAGACATGTTTTTTAAAAGTTGAACTTGCATTAATTTTACATGCTTTCTAAACATGTGGCTCTCTTGTGCGAGATGCGAATGCAACGGTGATAGATGTCTATCTAGAAAATGTGATAAATATGTGCTCTGTGTGAACGGCTTGGTTTCACTTTTGACGTAAACAACAACATCTCCGCATTGATGTTCTCTTTTTCCGCAGTATTTTGAATGAACAGCGCAGCATCCAGTGGGTTCAACTGGATAAGCTAAAAAAAGCATTAAAATGCAATGACACCTACATAGTAATCACATCTTGTGTGCCACCTGACACACCTAAAATTCAAAATTTTGCATTTCAAATGTGGATTTTTGTTTTAAATTCGACGGATATTCAAAATTCGAAAAAAAACATTTGAAAGCCCTAGTATGTACTGAGGGCTGTTTTGTGGTTTTGAACGCTGATCTGGATGCATACTCAGCGATTAAAGCTCAAATCACATGCTGGATTGGTTCACTGGCGATAATGACAGCAGCATCAGTGCCGCGGCTGACGAGAGACTTCAGCTATGTAAATGGCCCTTAATTCACTAACCTGTGTAATTTAGCACAAATAGCAGAACACATGCACTCAGTGTAATTGTTTTCACATGCGTCCACGTGTGCGGCCGCGGCTCAGCAGGGGAGGCTCATGGGAGCACGAGTGCGGTCAGGGGTTCGAGCGGATCTGCTCGCTGCGTTTGGCTGAGAGCAGCCGTCATCATCACGGCCAACACAAGCTGTGAGATTCCCCCCCGAAGCCAAAGCCAACAGGAGACGCTTTGTTGTGTGTTTCAATCAACGCATTTCATACAGTGGCAGATCTCAAAGCAAACTCCACTTTTTGAAAGGAAATCTGTGTTTCATTCTTCTTTCTGTTGTGTTGCTAGGGTGTTTTGTGTGGTTGCCAGGGTGTTTGTGAGTTACACGCTGAATTTTAATACTTGATGTCAGGGGTTTGTTTAGAATATTTATTGTATAAAACGTTGAATGTTTTCAGGTCTTTGTAAGATTCAGCTGAAGTTAAATTAAAACTCACTAATGTTTTACCAGGGTTGCTTGATGGTTTCTATGAGGTTGCTAGGTTGTTTTGGGTGGTTGCTAAACAGTCTCTAGGGTAATATTTTGCCTGTTTTGTTGTCCAGCAGTTGTTAAACAGTTGCTGTGGTGTTCTGGGTGGTTGCTAGAGTGTTGTTAAGAAGTCTCTAAAGTGTTTTTGATCCAGAAGCTGCTATATGGTAGCTAGTTTTTTTTTATTGAGGGGTTAAGAGGTTGCTAGGGTGTTTTGGATGGTTGCTAAGGAGTTGCTAAGAAGTCTGTAGAGTTTTTTTTTTGGGTCGAACAGCTGCTGTGTGGTTGCTAAGGTTTTTTGGGAGGTAGTTAAGAGGTTGCTAGGGCGTTGCTAAGAAGTCTGTAGAGTGTTTTTTGGTCGAACAGCTGCTATATGGTTGCTAGGGTGTTTTGGGTGGATTTGCAGTTTCCACAAAAATATTGTGCAGCACGACTGTTTTCAACATTGATAATAATCAGAAATGTTTCTTGAGCAGCAAATCAGCATATTATTATGATTTCTGAAGATCATGTGACACTGAAGACTGCAGTAATGATGCTGAAAATTCAGCTTTGATCACAGAAATAAATTACAGTTTAACAGATATTGACATAAAATACAGTTACTTTAAATTAAAATAATATTTCACATTTTTTACTCTATTATCGACCAATTAACCAGCCCTGGTGAGCAGAAAAGACTTTTCAAAAACATCAAGCAATCTTCCAACCCAAACTTTTCCATAAAATACGCTGAATGTTTGATGTGTGTCATAAGATTCAGCAGAATGAGAGCTGCGTGTAATTTGATTTGATCTTCTGTGTTTTCTGTCATGCAGCTAAAGCTTCTCTTCTGAAAGTTTGTTGTGTTCTTGAAAGTCTGGAGACTGAAATGCAGCATCTATCGTCTCCAGCCTTGCATTAATTTATAATAGGCAGAAAGGTTGTGTAGCGCTACATATCACAAATGGCATTGTAATGCATTTGGCCCATTAGAGGCGGTAATAAATTCAACGTGTGTGTTTGCTCATTTCCACCCTGTCTGGCTCTACCGTACATTATTCACCACTCAGGTTTTTGGCGCAGGAACGGCACAAAATATGGATGGCGTTTTGTCTAGAACCCCAAAGTGCTTTAAACTGGGCCGCTTGCGTCAACCGCTGCTAATGTGAGAAACCCACGCAGCGTACAGTGAATGAACAGATACTGAGGAGAGCTTTGATTTAGCTCAAACTGTTCAGATGGATTGGACGAGGAAACTTTCCTCAAACCGTTTGCCAGGATGTAATGAGTCAGTCAGAGGAACATGCGATCGCAGTGCCAATGTTACGTCTTTACTTCTGTGCATTTTCATTAAATTCATCCTGTTATGCTTGAGAGTTTGTTATGAGGTTGCTAGGGTGCTTTTGGGTGGTTGCTAGGGTGTTGCTAAGACATTTGTAGAGTGTTTTTGGTCCAACAGCTACTATACAGTTGCTAGTGGTTTTTGGGGTGGTTGTTATGAGGTCGCTAGGGTGTTTTTGGGTGGTTGCCAGGGTATTGCTAAGAAGTTTGTAGAGTGTTTTTGGTCCAACAGCTACTATATGGTTGCTAGGGGTTTTTGGTGTGGTTGTTATGAAGTCGCTAGGGTGTTTTTGGATGGTTTCCAGGGTATTGCTAAGAAGTTTGTAGAGTGTTTTGGTCCAACAGCTACTATATGGTTGCTAGGGGTTTTTGGTGTGGTTGTTATGAAGTCACTAGGGTGTTTTTGGATGGTTTCCAGGGTATTGCTAAGAAGTTTGTAGAGTGTTTTGGTCCAACAGCTACTATATGGTTGCTAGGGGTTTTGGGGTGGTTGTTATGAGGTTGCTAGGGTGTTCTGGGTGGTTGCTAGGGTGTTGCTAAGACATTTGTGGAGTGTTTTTGGTCCAACAGCTACTAGGCTATATGGTTGCAAGGGTTTTTTGGGGTGGTTGTTATGAGGTTGCTAGGGTGTTCTGGGTGGTTGCCAGGGTGTTGCTTAGAAGTTTGTAATGTGTTTTTGGTCTAACAGCTACTATAAGGTTACTAGTGGTTTTTGGGGTGGTTGTTATGAGGTTGCAAGGGTGGTTGCCAGGGTATTGCTAAGAAGTTTGTAGAGTGTTTTTGGTCCAACAGCTACTGTATGGTTGCTAGGTGTTTTGGGGTGGTTATGAGGTTGCTATGGTGTTCTGGGTGGTTGCTAGGGTGTTGCTAAGACATTTGTGGAGTGTTTTTGGTCCAACAGCTACTATATGGTTGCTAGGGTTTTTTTGGGTGGTTGTTATGAGGTTGCTAGGGTGTTTTTGGTGGTTGCTAAGACATTTGTGGAGTGTTTTTGGACAACAGCTACTATGTGGTTGCTAGGGGTTTGAGTGGTTGTTAAGATGTTGCTAAGGTGTTCTGGGTGGTTGCTAGGGTGTTGCTAAGAAGTTTGTGGAGTGTTTATGGTCCAACAGCTACTATGTGGTTGATAGGGTTTTTGGGGTGGTTGTTATGAGGTTGCTAGGGTGTTCTGGGTGGTTTCTAGGGTATTTTTGTCTTTTCTTAATTCATGGTGTCAAGGTGGAGAGCTGCAGTATTTATTGCCGTCTTTGACTCCAGACTGGATTCACGTGTGTCAGAACACAAGCGGTTAATTGTGGCCGTGGCCCGTCTCGAGGGACGACTGTAATGGAATGAAAACGCTGGTAATTGGTGTGAGTTGTTTAAACTGCCAATAGCAGTACGGCGTGTCGACTGACTCACTCTTTAAACAGCCACTCAGCCGCTGTTATTACTGTAATGGCCTCGGATGTGACTAAAGCCGTTTCCTACACACTTATTTCACTTTCAATGGTTTGGAAACAGCACTGGGTCTCATGATGTTCTGTTCTGTTTTTACTCTGAAAAAGCAAAAGGTTTTTTATCCTATTATTTCATCCAAACAGCCAGGTTTACTTGCAATGTTTTGACATTAAATATCGAAGCTACACAGTAAAATTAAAAAAACTTCAGATTATTATTTAAACTTTAAATTAAATGCTTAATGCAAGAAAAACATATATACTTTCCATAATTTCATCCAAACAGCAATTCTAACTTCTAAAAACATATTCAAATTGTTTAATGCACTTATAACACAGTAAAAGCTACTTAAAAAATAATTAGACTATATTTTTACCATTATTGCATTAAATTATTATTATTTAAATTGTTAAATACATAAAAGTTTCATCCAAACAGCTACTGTAGCTTCAAAAAGTAGATGCAAAATGCTTAATGCATATATATATATATATATATATATATATATATATATGCATTAAGCATTTTCTTATATATATATATATATATATATATACACATACTTTTTTAAGAGGAAATACAAGTTGTGCAGATAAATATTAAATATTCTTTCCTCAGCCTGATAAATTCCACATGCAGATTTCAGTAATTTTGGGGTGATGCAAACAAATCTTTGAATCTATTTTTGATGTGATTTCATTTGATATGTCAAATTTATGGCACTATTTAATAGCTGATATTTGTATGACAGGTGTGGTGTGTGTGTGTGTGTGGTGTGTGTGTGTTGTGTGTGTGTGTGTGTTGTGTGTGTGTGTGTTGTGTGTGTGTGTGTGTGTGTGTGTGTGTGTGTGTGTGTGTGTGTGTGTGTGGTGTGTGTGTGTGGTGTGTGTGTGTGTGTGTGTGTTGTGTGTGTGTGGTGTGTGTGTGTGGTGTGTGTGTGTGTGTGTGTGTGTGTGTGTGTGTGTGTGTGTGTGTGTGTGTCACAAGAGCAAACCGTTTATTCTCTTTCAGATCGTTTGATGTGACCTGATGGTGAATGTGGCTCTTCAGTGTCTTTTGATCAATCAGTGAATATAATTGCTGATCAGAATAAAGTTGTGTTTCTTCTAATAGCAGCTGGTGTGTGTGTGTCTCTCTGCTTGACCTTGGTTTGTTGTGTGTGACGGCCGCAGGGCAGCTTTCTGTCTGTGTTTCAGACAGCGACAGTCTCTCGGTCTCACTGTACGACCCTTTCTTCTCTTCAGTGCCAAACAGCGAGAGACTCGCTAATGATGCTCTCGACAGGATCTTACAGCATCTGCTTACTGACCTCAGATCAGAAAACAGACATGAGGCCATTCTTACATTTATGTTATTATTGTTTATTCATTATTCCACAATGAGGACGGTTGACAGAACCGGATGCTGCTGTTGAATGTCTTCATGAAAAAGGACAAAACGACTCCAGTTATTTTTATATCACATCTTTCTTTAAATATAATGTACCAAACAGCCTGTATGTGAAAGTAATTCAATCGTAGAGGATCATTTGGGGTACTGTACCCATCCAAACGTCCCATAAGACCCTTCATCATGAGGACAAACGCACATCTTTGGGCTTCTGCTTGAAACAGCAACCCAACACACACAAACCCGCATGATTCTGTCAAACACAACTATAACACACTGAGTTAACAAGCTGTTTCATAACACTTAGCCTATTATAATCCATCCATCAAATATGCATGAATGTTTCTTTATCATCAGCGCATCGACTCCAGCAAACGCGTCTCCTGTTTCTGCTCGTTTGGATCGTTGATTCTGTGCCTCCAGTCCAAATTTAAGATAATTCTCTGTTGCACGTGTGTAGAGAGAGCAATATAATCTCATAAAAACAGGCTCATTTAACCCAAAATCAAGAGAAAAAACTGAATATGTTTAGTATAAAGGAAAGTAAGCCTATTTTTAGATCTATTATGCTGTTTTACAGTATAATATTATAGTACATCACAATTAAGACACGTTGCCATCTTGGTTTTGTGTAAATGATGTGATGTAGCTCCATAGAGCACAACAGCGACACCTTTTTTATTATTTTTTTTTTAGCAGCCTTGGATTTTTTTGCAATTATTTTTTTAGTTTCACTCGTGAAAACACCTGTGACTATTTATTTAATAACAATATATTCATTAGTTTTGGCGAATATTTAATGTATATATGTGTGTGTATATATGTATATATATATATAAATATATATGTATGTGTGTGTGTGTGTGTATATATATATATACTGTATATATACAAACACAACAAAAATAATTAATTAAATGTTAATTCAAAAATATTAATTATTAAATATATATATATTACATTATATATAATTGAAAATAAAATAACATATAAATAAATGTACAAATATTAAAAATAATTACATATATAGTTGTTTTGTTGTAATATTATTTTTATTGAAATATTATTTTTAAATAGTATATTAATAAATAATGCAATAAAATATTGTAAATAAAAAAAAACTAAAATAAATTGTATAATACATTTATTTAAACAAATTTTAAAATATTATATATAGTATTAAAATAAAATATATGTATTGTTAAAATAGGCTATAATATGTATAGTGTTATTTTTTATTGCAATATTGTATTTTATTTACTATATTTAAATACAGATTACTCTACATGCTCATTAAATACACCAGCCTGTAAACCTGAGCTAAAGAAGTTAAATATAGTCATGAGATTTCTGTGAAAAAGCATCATTTTGTAATTGTAGTGGTTTTTGATATCCCTGTCATTCCTCTCTCAAGCGGATGGCGCTGTACTTGTGATGATGGCTGCTGACTGACGGCCCTTAAATGGGATTTCCTTGATTGTCATTTTCTCTTCAGGTAGCATGTTGTCGATCTCTGTTGCGAGCGCAGATGGATGAGGCTGAGGCGTGTGCTCTATATAACACTGACGTCCTCCACCTCCAGCAGAACTGATGGAGCGCCTCCTGCTCTCTCCTCTCCCGCCGCGTGTGGGAAATATTGGATTTGTATTAGAGTCTCTCTGTATCTGTCGTCCTCTGTGGAGCAGGACGGCCGTGGAGGAGACAGACAGAGATGGAGGAGACTCAGAGGAGAGCGTGGGAGCACCGCTCATCCATCACTGTCAGCAGCAAAGACCCGCCCCTCTCTCTGATTGACAGCGCATTCAGCCAATCGCTGTCCTGATCCGCCCTGCTCTCATTTGGTAGCACAGAAGTGACAAAGTCATTTAGATTTGTTTGGAGTCAAAGAAGCTCGAGAAGTGACAGGCACATGAGTCAATACGGCCGGATCGTACGGCCTTATTTTACTTTTATTTGACCATTTTGAGCATGCAAACAATTCTTTGTCTATCTGAATTCTGAATGCCCGTTCAAATCATGCTTGGTTATAGACACGTTTATAACTTCTGTTTAGAATTAGTGCTGGGCAACGATTAATCACATCTAAAATAAAAGTTTTTGTGTACATAATATATGTGTGTGTACTGTGTATATGTATTATGTATATATAAATACACACACATGCATGTATATATTTAAGAAAAATGTTATGTTTATATATTAAATATATTTATATATAATATAAATTATAGGAATATAAATATATGCATGTAAATATTTTCAAAATATGTACTGTATGTGTGTGTCTTTATATACACATAATAAATATACACAGTACTAGGGCTGTGACGGTGGCAGATTTTTACCACCGTGGTGGCGCGGTGTTGTGTACATATTTATATAACGTTATATAATTCTGAAACGCAAAAATAAATAAATGAGGCTCAATCATCTGTTAACAAACGTGCGTGTTTATTTTAGCACTTCCGTCAGTGAACACTCAGCCTGCAAAACGCTAATATACATCAAAGAAATAATACAGTTAAATAGGAAAGTAGCCTTAAATAAAAAAAAGTTAAATACACCCTGTCCACCTCACGCGAGCGGCGCGGCGAGTATAATCAGTGATGCTGTCTACAGATGCGGCGAGATAAGACACGACAAATCCCTCACAGTAAACTGCCTCGTCCTATTTATGACGTACTGACACAAAGTTCAAATGTCCTGTAGACAGACTCAACCTGTTGTGTTGCGACAGACACGGTTCACTGTTCCTCCACCAAGCAAGCGGGCGCGTCCTCGTCTGCACGCGCTCTCTGTGGAATAGGAATCGCGGCTTATGTTGCCACATTTCTTGTTGACATCTTCCATTTATCGCTGTCTCGTTCGTATTTGGCCAGTTTGGAGAAAGCCTCACCAACACAAACCTGACCAGCTGCCGGGCGTTTGCGGTCACGTGAACTTGACACTTTACAAACACGGATGGGTGACATGAATGAAATGATTCCAGATCGGTGATGTAGTATTTGGTTTCCCAACAAGGCAGAGCCGGGCACCTCTATCAGGGGGGCATTTGAATTTCTAGGGGAGGCACAAATCACGTTGTGTGTGTCTGTGTCTGTGTGTGTGTGCGTGTGTGCGATCTGTGATCGCGTGCAGTTGCTGACGCTCCCTAAAGGGCAATCGCTTTCTTATGTGCGTTGTTTTATCGGTTTCACTTTCGCTTTCGAAATCGATCACATTCAGCAAGGAGGGGAGAGGATGGAAAGTAGGGGGCACAGTAACTTGTTTGTCGTTTGTAACAAGGTCCATTTCTCATCTCAAAATTAATTAGCTGAATGCAGAATAAACTGTATTTTCCTGTGCTCAAACTGTTACTATGTTACACTTGTATACACAACTTGTATTATGCTTGTTATAAAGTGTGTGACGTCACGTGCACTACCGCCGGTGGCAATATACAACCGCGGTGACAACCGACCACCGCCGGTGACGCGGTTGTCACGGTGACCGTCACAGCCCTACACAGTACACACACATATGTTATATAAACAAAAACTTTTGATTTTGGATGCGATTAATCACAATTAATCATTGCCCAGCACTATTTAGAATATTTTAAAATATTTTTATTATATTTTTAGCTGTCATCAACAACATTATGTATTATAAGAAATTATTATATATCATTATACGAAGAGTTCATTTGCAAAAACAGATTGACAATTTTCAAAAATCGTGTTTTTTCATTGTGTATTCCAATTAATCTCAATCAGACTGCAGTTGGGTTATTTTGATTAAGTAGAAATAACTAAAAAATACAGCTAACTAACACAATTAAAAAATTAAAACATGATAACATAATAAAAAACATGATTTTTGAACATTTCAAAATACTGAGTTATCTGTTTTTTCAAATAAACTCTTCATATTTTGACAAATATAAATTATTGTCCAGAACATTTATAAACAATGTGCATATCGGAATGAAGTAGGTTTTAATTTGTAACGTATTATATTACATTTAATATAATTAGATGTTTTATTATAAGTAGTAGTCGTTGAATATACATTTAAAGCAATTAAAATTGCAAAAACATTACAAATTATTATGAATTAAGCTATTAATTAATCTGTTATTAACATTTATATGAATAAAATGCACCATGTATCATAGAGTGGTTTGAACTTTCCCATTGTGCTGTGAAGCGGTCCACACTGTAATACAGAAGCTGTCTATGTAGGGTTTGAGCAATAAGAAGAAACACTGAGAATGTGAATCTGTGTTTATGATGTTTCTATCACTCAGAGAATTGAATCTGAACCCATTTGTCATCATGACACTGTTTTCCCATCATGGACCGATGAAGAATGTGTAAATCACACTGACGGCAGATAAGCAGCAAATATTGTTGGGAAAATCCACGTGCTTTAAATGAAACTGGTCAGAGAAAAGCAGGGTTCAGTCATTCATTCATGTATTTATTAAGCACAGATAAACACAACAGCAGTTGACCATAGTGCTGTACAAATAATATAAAAACCAGAAAAGAATAACATCAGTAAAATCAAAAGACAATTTGTGACCCTGGAGCACAAAACCAGTCATAAGTGTCAATTTTTCGAAATTGAGATTTCATCAAGCTGAATAAATAATCTTTCCATTGATGTATGGTTTGTTTTGATAGGACAATATTTGGCTGAGATGCAACTATTTGTAAATCTGGAATCTGAGGGTGCAAAAAAATCTAAATATTGAGAAAATCATCTTTAAAGTTGTTCAAATGAAGTTCTTAGCAATGCATATTACTAATCAAAAATTAAGTTTTGATATATTTAAGGTAGTAAATTCACTGAATATCTTCATGGAACATGATCTTAATATCCTAATGATTTTTGTCATAAAAGAAAAATCTATAATTTTGACCCATACAATGTATTTTTGGCTGTTGCTAAAAAAATATACCCCAGCGACATAAGACCTGTTTTGTGCTCCAGGCTCACATTTAACTTACAAAGTTTAAAAAGCCAAGGTAAGAAAATAAGATTTAAAATGAGTTTTAAGCTCATAGACAGAATTTGAAGCTTTCGCAGATAAAGGAAAGCTATTCTATAGCCTCAGTCCAACTATTACAAATGCACGATCACCTCTTACCTTTAGCTGTGATCTAGGCTGAGACAAAGAGTAGTAGACATGTTGTTGGCTTATTTTCTTTGATCAAGTCAGACAGATAGGAGGGCGCCAGATCATTTAAGGATTTAAAAACAAATACCAATATCTTAAAATCAATTTTATAATGCACTGGTAACCAGTTTAAAGTCTTTAAGATCAGAGTAATATGCTCTCGTTTGTGAGTCCCAGTTAAAAACCTGGCTACAGCATTTTGAACCATCTGGAGTCGAGATATTGAAGACTGCAGTAAACCAACATATGAAGAATTACAGTAGTCCAAACACAGTAAGACTAGGGCATGCGTGGCTCTCTCAAGATCTTTAAACCATAACTTAACTCTAGAGAGAAGGGTTATAATAGTTAAGTAAAAAATATATATTTATATTGTATTATATTTTAAATTAAAATAATTTAAAATAGATCATTTTAGATATGTTTATCATGTATATTTTAACCATTATATTTTTTTTTATTTAATATTGTGTAACTAACTATAATAGTTTTTAAAGTGCCCCTATTATGCATTTTTGAAATGATCTTTCATGCAGTGTGTAACACAGCTCTAAGTGAATGAAAACATCCTGCAAAGTTTGAAATCTGAAAGTGCACCGTGTATAAAGTTATTGTCTCTCAAAAGAAAGAGTCGACTCTGAATCACTGAAATGAGTCGTTTTTAAAACGAATCCCAAGCCGTTTCATGTTGACGTCAACATGAAACATTAGCATATTACCCGCCCACTTGTTGCGCGCTTACCTGGGAAACTTGATTTCCGCGTTGGTCTGAATGAAAATGCAAATTCATTCTTTGCCACTAGGTGCCGCTTTTGGAGCGTTAAAAGCTCACAAACCCTGCTTTAAATGAAATCAACCAATCAGCACAGATTAGCGTCACGCACAGGAGGGGTTTGTAAAAATGAATCGTTGAACGAATCGTTTGGGAGTCATTGAGCAAATACGGTAAAAAGAAATGCATATTATAAGAATAAGAAAGTATTTTTTGAGCTTGAATGCATGTCAACCTGTTGTTGGAGACTCCCAAAACCAAAATATTAACCTTTCATAACCCATAATAGGGGCACTTTAAAATTTTATTTATTTACCTTTGTCTTATAATTTTTTAATAGCAGTATTTTTATTTAGAAGTGTATATCATTTACATGGTTATGTATTTTATAGTATAGATAATAAAATATTTTAGATATATATTTAGATTGAACTAACATTTTAATTCAAATATATGTGTGTGTGTGTGTGTGTGTGTGTGTGTGTATATATTAGTGCTGTCAAACGATTAATCACAATTAATTGCATACAAAAAAGTTTTTGTTTGCATATGTCTGTTCTGTGTATATTTATTTTGTATATATAAATACACACATACAGTATATATTTTGAAATTTACATTTGATTTATGTCTAATTTATATTCATATAATTTATATTATATATATCTATATATATGTATATAAAAACAACATATTTCTCTGAAATATATACATGTATGTGTTTGCACATGTACATATATTATGTAAACAAAATCTTTTACTTTGGATGCGATTAATTGTGATTAATCATTTGACAGCACTAAAATATGTATATGTATATTTTAACTTGATGTACTAAAATAATTAAAATTAAAACTGAAATAAAAATGAATAAAACCTGTATAGGCATATTTAAAAACAATAAAAAGCTGATAAAAATGACAAAAGTACATAAAATAACTAAGACTTCAACTAAATTAAAATGAAACCAAAAAAATCTAAAAATAAAATCTAGTTGAAAATAGTATCAGAAGCTATAATTAATACTAAAATAACAGTCATGCAGTGAGATGGAGACTAGTTGTGTAACGTCAGTGTTAACCTGTCTAATGGCATTAATATTCAGCATGAAGCAGAAAGTCATTACAGCTCTGGCCATCAGCATGTGCTGCCACACGCTCCTCGTCCCGCACCATGCTTTATTCACACTGGAAGTCAAATCCGTCCCGGGCAAGCAGAAGGTGTGCGAGGAGCTCAGGTGAATGCTGAATGAAGACATGATCTGTATTCCAGCAGAAGCTGAGAGGAGAGACGGGCAGCACTCTTAAATATTACATCTCATGATGTCTGAGAGAATGAGCGGCATCTAAAGTCACGCTGGACACGTGTGATTACTGCAGGACGCATGTCTCCTGTTCACTCGCTGTAACTCTGCTCCAGCTTGCTTTTACACTTTCTGATTTACAGCAGCTGCAGAGGTCGCTCACACGGGCATGTTTATAATGCAGCAATGCTTTCAGTCTTATTTTGATGTGATGTTTTGTTTTGTGCCAAAATCAATCAGTCAATCAATCAATGAGTCAATCAATGAGTTAATCAGTCAATCAATCAATCAATGAGTCAATCAATCAATCAATCAATCAATGAGTTAATCAGTCAATCAATCAATCAATCAATCAATGAGTCAATCAATCAATCAATGAATCAGTCAATCAATCAATGAGTCAATCAATCAATCAATCAATGAGTCAATCAATCAGTCAATCAATCAATCAATCAATCAGTCAATCAATCAATCAATCAATGAGTCAATCAGTCAATCAATCAATGAGTGAATCAATGAGTTAATCAGTCAATCAATCAATCAATGAGTCAATCAATCAATCAATCAATCAATGAGTCAATCAATCAATGAGTTAATCAGTCAATCAATCAATCAATCAATGAGTCAATCAATCAATCAATGAATCAGTCAATCAATCAATGAGTCAATCAATCAATCAATCAATGAGTCAATCAATCAGTCAATCAATCAATCAATCAATGAGTCAATCAATCAGTCAATCAATCAATCAATCAATCAATGAGTCCATCAGTCAATCAATCAATGAGTGAATCAGTCAATCAATCAATGAGTCCATCAGTCAATCAATCAATGAGTGAATCAGTCAATCAATCAATCAATGAGTGAATCAATCAATCAGTCAATCAATCAATGAGTGAATCAGACAATCAATCAATCAATCAATGAGTGAATCAATCAATCAATCAATCAATGAGTGAATCAGTCAATCAATCAAATCAGTAAATAAGTACATTAAATAAATAAATAATCAATATTTAAGTATTTGAGTCATTAAAGTTGTAAATAAAACAAATATTACTGGAGTATTTTTACAAGAAAATGTTGTTTCACTCTTTCTACTTAAAAAAATAATGTCTAATTCAATGTGTTACTTGCCCTTTCTTTGTAGTCTATTCAATTTGTGAAGATTTATTCTATTATTTATTCTATTTGTGAAATTTGCTAGCAATTTCTAAGTGAAAATTGTTTATTTGCCATTTTTTCAGTGTAGATTGTTAAAGGAAATTACTAGTACTAATTTACAAAGTAATTTTGAAATAGTTATTTAAGTTTTTTTATTTTAATTAATTAATTCTTTCTTTATTTTTGGGAATTTGGACATACTGACTCTTGGATAAATTGACTGTTCAATTTAACCCTCTAAGCGCCAAAGTCGCAAAATTGCGACAAGACGTCATACTTAATAAAATAGGCTGTAGATCCTAATATGGTGTACTATCTAATTTGTATTCCCTACCACTAGATGGCAGACGTAGTACTTCGATTCTAGACCAAAATGACGTCATGTTCCTATTCAAAGTGTTGGAGGAAACAGCAGAGAAGTGAGAGATCGTGTCATTGATGCGGAAGCAGTTCAGTTCAGAGCGTCTGAGTAAATTGTGAGATTTGTGAGAGAAAATCGCCAAATGGCTAATAAAAAGTTGTATATTTTAATAAAAAGTTGGAATATTTACCTTTTGGAAATGGCGATCGGCCATCTAATGATCGCGCTTCTCCCGGTACATCTTTGCCGTGCGCCGCTGTGCAAGGCGCGAATGTTCACGAAGCACAAACAGATAATTTTGACCCTTTGCCCAACGGGGATGGTGAACGTGGTCGTAGTGTCCATAGGAGAGCTGTTGCTAGAGGTAGAGGCAGCAGGGGTAGGTTGGATCCAGTGCCCCAAAGAGGTGGGAGTGGCCGCGGTAGACGTGGCCGCACTGTGCGTGGGAGAGCTGGGAGACATGGTAGAGGCAGCAGGGGTGATCTGGGTCTAAATAGGGCTGGAAATAGCGATGACAATGGTGGCTGGGGTTTTTTGAGAAATGAAGAAGTGTATCAGGACTGGATCAAACGCTTTGATGAGCCTGTTGGTTATTTAGGAGAGAAAGATTTGTCCAGTGCTGCACCCTTAGACTTTCCTCTTCCCTCTTTCTGACTGATGACTTCTGGAACCTCATTACAAATGAAACCAACAGATATGCTCATCAGTTTCTAAACTCCCAACAGCTGAAACCCAATTCCAGATTTCATAATTGGTATGATGTCTGTGTCTAAGAGATGAAGGCCTTCCTAGCACTGCATTTGTGTATGGGGCTGGTAGAGAAGGCAGAAATTGAGGATTACTGGGCAGAATTTTGGCCAACTTACACACCTGGGTTTGGCAAAGTAATGTCTAGGAACAGATTTGAGATCATTCTGTCTTTCCTCCATTTCACAAACAATAGTGAGTATGTGGGGAGGGGTCAGCCAGGTCATGACAGGCTGTTCAAGGTGCGTCCAGTAATTGACCTGATAATTCCGCTTTTCTTAGCCGTTTATGGTCCACTCAAGGAGATTTCTCTGGATGAAATGACCATAGCATTCAAGGGAAAGTCCACCTTGAAACAATACAACCCAAAAAAACCTGACAAATATGGCTACAAAGTGTATGTGTTGAGTGAGGCCAGCTCAGGTTATGTTTTGCAGTGGTCAATGTACACTGGCCAAAATGCTGATGCTGATTTAGGTGCCACCCATCTAATCGTTTGTCAGCTGATGGCCCAATACATAGGGAAAGGGCATGAGGTGTACATAGGTAGTTACTACACATCACCAGCCATAGCAGACGAGCTGGCACATAATGACACTGGTTTGTGTGGGACAGTGAACTACAAAAGGCATGGTATGCCTAGGTGCCTGAGACAAACTGAGTTGCCTTTGAGCAAAGGAGATGTCCCAGTGGTCATGAGACATGGCAAACTGTTAGCTTGTGCATGGCATGACACAAAGTGTCTCACTATGCTCTCGTCTCTTCATGGGAAATCATGTGTTCGGAAACATATCAGGTCAATGCAAAGCGACACTGGTTTTCATGAGATAAACAGACCTGTGTGCATTGACAGGTACAACACCTTCATGGGAGGAGTAGACACCGCTGATCAGAGGATGAAAACCTACCTCTTTCCACACCGTTCAAGGAAATGGTACAATCGCATCTTCAATGCGATTCTGAGCATCAGTGTGGTGAACTCCCATATCATTTACTCCAAGTATGCTCCTGGTCCGCACAAGCCACTGAAGGCCTTCGTCCAGGACATTATTACTGCATTGCTTGAGGGCTATTCCAAGAGGGAAAGCAAAAAACCAGGAATGCCTTCCGTGGAGGGGGGGAAATGCCACAGAGGCTCACTGAGCGCCACTGGCTCCGCGTTGCTGATGATCGGCCAGATTGCGTCGTTTGTTCTGATCACGCACGCTCTAAGGGCCGCCGGCAGACAAAGTACAGGTGCAGTCAGTGTGGGGTAGGTCTGTGCGCTGTGCCATGCAATGAGAGGTACCGTACTCTCAAGAGCTATAAACTGTGTCACTTAGATACCTGATTGGGCAGATAGCTGGTCAACTGATCAAAAAATAGGCACATGTATTTTACTATGGCACAGTAATATAGTAATAATTTACTACTTTCTCCTGTTTTACTGTGGATTTCCTCTTTTCCTTATCATTTGGAATGAGGATAAAAAGACAAAAATAAAAAAACATGTAAATAAGTTCAAACATCCATTCAATATATATTTTTTCCTGAATATTACTGATGAATTGATCAAAAAGTAGGCTACTGTTCACATGCGTTTTACTACTATATAGTATTGTAATATAGTAACAATTTAGTACTTTCTCCTGTTTTATTGTTGGTTTCCTCTTTTCTGATCATTTGGAATGAGGATAAAAACACACAAAAAAACAACAACATGTAAATAAGTTCAAACATCAATTCAATATCTACTATTTCCTGAATATTATGAAATTCAAGAGGTCTGCCCCCTGATGACGTCATAATATGCAAATTAGATGAGTATATTTACACCTCACATAAACTTACGGTCATGCCCAACATTTTTCTAATTTACAGTAGATCTCTATCTTTAAGCCTTTTCAAGCCACAAGCTTTTGAAATCTTGATGTCAAAATCCAGCATTTTTTCCAAAAAACCCTGGCGCCTAAAGGGTTAAAAGTTTATTTTAATATTTTATCATTTATTTGCTGTATTTTATGTAAAACATATTCCTTATTCCTTTTTATGCCAAATATATTTTTTCAAATACACACACAGAGATAGAGAGACACAGACAGACACACACACATATATACATATATATTATTTTCATAAGGAATTCATGTGACACCAAAGACTGGAGTAATGATGCTGAAAATTTAGCTTTTATCATAGCATTCAGTTACATTTTAACAGACATTCATATAAAAAACAGCTATTATAAATTGTAATAATATTTCACAATTTTACTGTATTTTTAGTCAAATAAAAGCAGCATTAATGAGCAGAATGTAGTGATGTAGTTTCCTGGATGATTGCATTGAGTCTATATGTGTTCATTCATATGCATTGATGCTGAAAACGTTCATCTGTGGTTCCTTCACAGATCTCAGGAAAACATTTGACCAGGAGCCTCTGGGGAAGGAAGTGTCGCTCGAACAGGAAGTGCTTCTCCAGTGCCGCCCGCCAGAAGGAATACCTGCTGCTGAGGTACTGTCTCACACACACACACACACACACACACACACACACACAGAGCGCGGCACTCTCCGCTGATGAATTTTCTATTGAATTAGAGATTAACGTTTGTTACGGGCCGAAGCAAAGGTAAACTGCTCGGCAGCTGATGTGTAGATAACTCAATCACCTCAACTAAATGTCAGACTTTGTTGAGAAACATTTAGCTCAGTGGCCACCTGTTAATTCCTGTTTAGCTACACAGCACGTATCGATTGGGACATCGATTGCAGCAGGAGTGGGCTGTCAGACAAACTCGTCCTAACAACAGCAGAAAGTTTGAGCTAAACAGGATTAATAGGCGGCAGCCGTAAAGGATTTTCTCAAAGCATCCGCTCTTTTTTTCTCTCCCAAAGCGTCCATCTTTGCCATGACAAAGAGAGTGGAGTGGGCTGCGATCCGCCAGCCAAACATCCTCCAGGCAGATTAAGACACTCAATGGACAGATTTGGGAGGCGGGTTTAATGTGAACGCCTCGGGCTGTGTTTTTCCTGTGCTTTTAATCATATGAACACGTGTTATGACGACCACCATTAACTTAAGACTATCTTCAGCTCGCTCGCTTCCTCAGAAGACAAGGCTTTAGTGAAAATTACTGTGAAAAATGATTCAAAGCTCATCAATAGTTGCATAATCCAATACAAATTAACCCTCTGTGCTTTTACCTTTGTTTTTACTTAATCTAAATGAAACTGGTACAAAAAAGGTTTGGCACTTGCTATGTGAATGCACCATTTAAAAAAATAAATAATTAAAAAAAAAAAATCGTGGTAAAAAAATGACCGCATTGCAAATGAATTTGAAGTGAATTTCATCTAGTGGAAATGTTTGGTACTGCGCCCAAACAAAATCTTACTGAAAGTTAATTTTTTGTTATATCGATCTCAAATTTGGAGCACAACTTGTTTACAATTTATGACTTTGATTTTTTCACAGTTTTAGAGTAAAACAGGTTTTAGAAAATAAATATTTCATATAAAATATTTTTGTGTATAATACCATTGCTCATAATAATATGCTACTACAATTTTTTTTTTTTTTTTAACTTTTTTTTTTAACCTTCAGCAATAAAGTGTCTTCTTTAAAAAAAAAACAGATCATACTTAAGTCTGCACCCCAAATATCAGATTTAATCTTTTGATATGCACACACTGCTTGAATATACACAGTTTCCCGCTGTTGTTGTATACTGTTTTAAAAAGCACACTTGATATTTATCTACTTCGAGTAGCACATGCACAGTATTTTCCAGTTTCTCTTTTCAATCCGATCAAAATTTTAATCAGATCTGGCCAATTCAATCCGATTGATGTGGTTGCATGTGACTCTTTTTATTTTCTGATTGTGCTTCTAGTCCTATTACGATTGGATTATTAGGGTCCATGTAAACACAGCTACTGATCAGAAGGTGCACATACATTTTTTGACTGCTTCTAATTTGTTTAGCATAGAGTCCTGTTAGAGTTAAAGCGAGGCGTTGACAGAGGTGGGACGTTACGTTACAGATGCACACATGCACAGTGTCAGAAACGAACAACAAGGCTTTTATTGGGAGGAATTGCTGGTGCAATATTGTAGAGCAGTTGGAGCGTTTGGTCGTGTGCAGATAAGCGGCGTCTTTCATACAGGTTTGGATGTTTCCTTCTGAAAGATCACAGAATGACCAATCAGCTTTTAGTGGCCGCAGGGAAAGTTGTTTATCTCCTGTTTGGGCTGGAAAAATGGGGAAGAAGTGAAACAGGCTTGTATGTGAGTTGTGAGTTATGAATGCACTCAGAAATAAAACAAATATCAATGCAAGGATCTGAAGTTTCAATGCAATAGTGCAAGAAAAGTACAGGGTTATGTGATGGTATCGGCACAGGTCTGTTGTGTTTGCTGAATCAATAAATGTAAACCTGAATGTTCAAAAGAACAGCATTTATTTGCACACTATAGAAATGTGTAGTTTATGATAGTGTTTCATCGTCTAAATTATTTTGAAATACAAAGACTGAAATAGTTTTTTCTTGTAAAAAAAACTTTATTTAGGGTAACAATGTAAATGTTTTTACTGTCACTTTTGATCAATTTAATGCCTCCTTGTTGAATAAAAGTATTAATCTCTTAAAAAAACTATTTTTCTATGCAGTAAGATTAAAATAAGATTATCAGAGTATGTTTCGCTGTTTAGAAAATACTATTTTAGTTTGTTTTACTTCGAAAGTTAAAGTTTAATTGTGTTTCTTGCTACTTAATTTCTTTGTAATTATTTGTGAAGTTTACTAGCAATTTCTTTGAGTAAATTGTTTCTCCACATCTTGTTCAGTGTAACAGAATATTTTGCAATAAATAAATAAACCCAAGTATAAACCACTTTCTTTTTAGTTTTTCCCAAATCTTGCCGCCATAAAAGGATTTCACAATAAAAAATAATAAAAAAAATCAATTAATAAAATAAATAAATAAATTAAAATTGACAAAATTAAAAATAAATAAATTGATCAATTTAAAATGTATATAAAATGTATTATTATTAGTAGTAGTATTGATTATTTTATTTTATTTTATTTTATATTTCTATGCAGATGCACTCCAACAAAATCACCCCACTAATTCTAAAATGATTAATTCTTACTTGAATATATTTATTAAAGAATATATTTATTATAATTTATTAAAACTGGGTGAAAACTCCTGTATGTTTTTTCTCAGCACTTTATCAATTGCAGAAAAACAAAGCATCACAGTTTTTTCCAACATCATGCAGCTCTAGTTTGTTTTTTTACTGAAGAATTGATCAGATCCCTGTGGATAATGATTGAATATATGGTTCAGCTTTCATTCATTATGGCATTTTCATCAGTTGGATTTAAGTCAAAAGCTCTTTGGAAGCTCTTAACCAAACACGAGCGGTGTTCAGTGAAACCGTGAGCGCTGGGGGTCAGATGAGACCATCTCTCCGGGGACGATGCTGATTGGTGCTGGAGAGCGTTTCCTTTGATTCACTCTGAAAGGACCCACGCTTGACCTGGAAAAGGCGAGTGAAGTGACCAGAAGCCAGACGGCTTTATTGCAGGTGGAAATGCTGACAGAACAAATGGGCCGTAATCAGAAGGGAGCCGTTTCCCACCATTTCCACAAACTCAGGGAACAATTTCTTCCTTTAACAGAGGAAGGACCTTTCTGGCAGCAGAAACACCTCACTCTCGCATTAAAAGCAATTTGCGTCGGGAAGATTGTGCATCACAGATGGCGCCTGCTTTATTTCACTTGGCATATTCTGCTGAAGTTATTTTCTTCCTTCCATCATTTGTTTGTGCCATTATGCTTCTCAACTCAAACAGGATTCGATCTGAGCCGATTCCATCACATATCTATATATCTCTGCTGCTTTTCTTTTGCTTCAGTCCTTGTATTGATAGTATAGTTGAAGCAGTGTTATTTTAGTATCATTGAAATACTATTATAGCTTGTTAATATTTTGAATGTATATTCAAATATATTTTAATATTTTGATATATATATATCTTCTGCTTTCAAGTTTATTTAAAGTTTTAGTAATTATTTTAGTTTTAGTTATTTTAGTACATCAAGTTAAACTAAAAGAAATTGACAAAATTGCCTTGGAAACTAACTGATATAAAAAAAAATATATGTAAAAAAATAACTTAAAAAATAAAAATAATATTATACAATATATAAATTATAAAAGTAATATAATAATAAATGTATATATATGTATATGTGTATATATATATATATATATATATGTGTATATGTATATGTATGTATATATATAATTATAATTATTTTTTATAAAAGTATATTTTATTTTAGTTAACATTTATTAATTTAAGTAACATTTTTTAATGGTTTTGGTTTTAGTTTTAGTTAACTATAATAGCCCTGATTCAGAGTGAATGCATTCATGCTGCAAATTTCAATTATGATACATTTATGTTTGTCTACCAAGCTAATTTTCAGCATGCATTTTTAAAGGAATCGTTCACCCAAAAAATACAAATGTCCTCAGGCCACCGAAGATTAGGATGAGTTTGTTTCTTCATCAGGTTTGGAGAAATGTGTCTCTACATCACTGTCTCAGCAATGGATGCTCTGCAGTGAATGGGTGCCGTCAGAATGAGAGTCCAAACAGC